>CM055206.1:5439480-5554480 GCA_029224185.1 Karalla daura
GAACCCCCCCCCCCACCCCCCCCCCCCCCCCCCCCCCCTCACCCTTCCCTCCCCCCATTCCTGCTCTAAATTAGTGCCTGCCTCATCATGTAGGAAAGACACACAGCTCCGGGCTGGTTTACCTCGCAGCCCGGGGAAGAAACCTCCACCTCCAACCTCCAGCAATATTTAACTCTGCAGTATAACTGTATCTGGGAGCCCTCGCGGCACATCCAGCTACTGAGCACAATCCCTCCCCACCCCCACTCCCCGTTCATGCGAGGGAGCCTCAAAAGAAAAAAAAAAAAAGGTAAAGCGTTCAGCATTTTACAAAACAAACAAGCAAACACGAATGAGAAGTCATGACAGAGATGATGTCAAGCAGCGAAGCGGTGCGTCTCCTCCTCTCCCGTCCTGCAAATCATCTGCCGGGATGAAGATGACTGTCCTCAAGTATGGGATCCGTGACAATCCGCCGCCGTGATAATGAGCCAGGGAGGCAACGGACGCCATCGCACTCCTCGTCATTATCCAGACGTGGGTGTGGCGTTCTAAATGGGTGCGAAAAATCATCGGGACGACTAATCTAAAATCAGTTGCGTGTTGAGGTTCCCCCGATCGGAGCTTTGTGAGTTTTATGTGTTTCATTTAGCTCAAACTTCGGTCGGGTCGGCGGGTGAGGCACACGGGCCAGAGAAACCTAATAAGAACACAGATTATCTGCTTCTTTCAGACTGCTCACGGCCAATCGCCCGGAGGGGAGACAAAATGAAGTGTAAGTGAGCATCCCGCCCGGTCTGTGGTTCCTGGGTCAGAGCATCGTGCACTGTGTGTTCGGAGGCATCCGTACATGGTGGTGTGTGCGTGTGCGAGACCTCTCTTCGCCGTCTGAGCCCGGAGAAAGGATTTTATGTCAGCCATTCATCCCGCTGACAAATCCGAGAACACCGCCAATTTGCATCAAATCTCTTCTTATTAATCACAGTGGCTGGCGGGGGAACTGACGGCAGGCGAGGGGCTCCCGGGCACAATAAACGCAATCACGGGCCGCCAGGAGCCTCCATCACCCCCCGCCGAGGCCGGGCTGCGGCTCCTCCCTCCCCGGCGGGGGCGGGGACGCGGGGGCGGAGGCTGGGATGCTCGGCGGGGGGCACGTACCTGTTGTCGTGGTAACCCGCAGAGCCGTTGGCCTCCCGGTGCTTGTCCTCGGGCACGTCCTGGGCGAGCTCGGCGCCGAGCGCCAGCTTCTGCCACTCCTTCTTCCGGTCGTGAGGCACCCGCGGCACCTTCTCCGGCTCCTGCGGGCGGTCTATGGCCTTCAGCTTTTGTTTGTTTTTTCCCGAAATAGGGGAAGGGCGAGATGGCGGTAATCAAAACGGGGGGGGGCGGGAGATGGTTTGAGGATGAAAAAGGTGAAGGGAAGCGGGAGGGAGGAGAGAGGAAGGGGGGAAAGAAACGCGTGAGCAAAACAAACTGATTCGTCAAGACAAAACAAGCTGCCTGTCGCACTCCATAAGAACAGGCAGGGGTGAGATATGCAGGCAGAGCCGTTGTGAGTAGAAGAAGCATTTACAGTACACTCGCACGCACACACACACACGCACTCAACGGGATCCAAGCTGTTAACGAGGATCCAAGTCGCCCCTCTGGCCTTCTACACGCTGCTTTTATTTAAGTGTAAAGCCCGCTACCGCAGGTACAGTGCTGCGAGCGCCGTAAAGCCCGTGTTCGCTTTACAGTACAAAGCGGCGGCTGTCAGAGCATCTTTTCTCCTACGCTCTGTGATGACTTTTCAGATAGTCGAAGAGAGAGAGAGAGAGAGAGAGAGAGGAGAGAGAGAGAGAGAGAGAGAGAGGAGAGAGAGAGAGAGGAGAGAGAGAGAGAAGAGAGAGGGAGGGAGAGAGAGAGAGAGAGTGCCGAATTAACCCTCCGAGGAGGCAAATCACACAGGCCTGGGAACAGGGAGCGCTCATTGACTGGCTGACGGAATCAAACATCACACCGCCGTGTGTTTTACTTGAAGCCTTCGGCTCCGGAAAGTAGTCGAAAGGTGACAATTTGAGGAGTACGTTTACTGGCAAACGGCACTCACTGCCTCCCAGGCTTCGACATGTCGTCCAACATACACACACACACACACGCACGCACAGATAGAGTGTTGTAAAGAAAGTGAGCAGCGAGCTGCTGTGGCAGAAATCACACAGTGGTTTGGAAATGGTCGCCGTATTTTCACATACCTGCCCTGGAAGGTCTAAGTACCTATAGACCTGATCATACATGCGGGGGTCCTGCAACTATAAGAACAAAAACAAAAAAACCACAAGAGAAGCACCGGGGCGTGAGGGATGGAGGGGTTTCAAAGAAAAATCAACACGGCACAGGATTGAGCACAACACGGCCGCACACGAGTCAGCGGGGACAAAAAAACAAGAGTGGGCGGCAAGCGGGCGAGAGAGAGAGGGAGGGAGAGGGGGAGAGAGAGAGAGAGAGAGAGAGAGAGAAAGGTGGGACAAAGGGGAAAGTGCTGTGACACAAAAAATGACAACGCGTGCAGCTCAGGGGAGACGTCACACAGACCGGTGCAAACACACACACGCACACACACACACACACAGAGGGAAATAACAGGGCCGAGCCGCGGCTCAAGCTGAAAGAAGACTGAGGTAGAAAGAGAGAGATCAGACTGGAAGGGCAGGACACGCCACAAAAGGTGCGATTCTACGCGTGAGGAAAAAAAAAAACAACAAACTTGAAAACCCACAAACAAGAGCTCGCACTGAGGACTGACGTGCAAAACACACACACACACAGACACGCACACACGCACGGGCATGCTTGAGTCATCTCAAAATAAGACACAACAGGCTGAAGCACAGAGACACCAAAAAATGAGGACGAGAGCATTTCACAGTTCAGCTAAAAACTGATTTGCATGGAAAGGACCTTTCTCAGTCACGTTAGTTATCCTGGGCCACGTTATGCATTCATAATTAGAGCGGAATATGCAGTCCTGACATGCTGGTAAACAGCTCAATCAAAAGGGGAAGAAAGAACACACACTCATTTTCATTCCCAGGAACACATTTGATGGGACGGGGTTGCCGTCACCCTGTATATGTCTCACTGTGAACCAACCCCACCAAGAGAACAAAACCAGCAGCAACGTTTTCGGGTCTTACTCAGCCCACTGGTTAAAGCAGAGGTCGCCCCAGACGGGAGCGAGGGGTCTCTCTGTTTGGCTGAGGACGGGGTGTACAGAGGGCCGAGGTGTGTTTAATGTATTGCAGAGACAACCCAGCAGGCCCAGCTGGAGTTACACAGCTGTGCTAAAAGGATTATGAAGCACCCAAAACTGCACTGTGGGTTTTAATGATACCCGCAGACGGATTTCACAGCTCAGGGTTCTGATCGGGAAGCTGGAATGTGTGTATGTATATGCGCATGTGTGTGTGTGTGTAGAAGGGGTGGGGGGGCAGGTGGGGGCCTTCGGACCGTCTGCCTAGCTATGGATCAATATGTCTACAGCACTAAGCAATAAGCTATATCTGACCCCTGCCTCGAATATATTACTCCGAGGGATCGGTTCCATGGCTTGCTGGTTTTGGTCTGTTCATGGGATTTGACGACAATAAACAAAAGAAAAAACAAAAGGAACATTTTCGTCCTGGACATGTGGGCCATCGCAACGTCGGGTATCCGGGGAGCTGCGCGCGCGTGGGCCTGAACGCGTCGCACCGTTCGAGCGGCCCTCTCACACCTCCCTCCTCGTCGCCCCCTTCAGTCACGCCATGCATGTGCATGAGGCCAGGAAACGAAGAGGCCTCTGACATGTGGGGCTCTGCATTAAAACACGAAAACTGATCCGTTTCTTTTACGTCACGTACGTCCTGCGGGGCGGCCTTCCCTGCTTATTCAATAACTGTCTGTGTGTGTGTGTGTGTGCGCGTGTGTGACGCTGGCTGACAGGCGGCTGATTCAACACAACGGCGGGCTGCGGACAGCGTCTCCTCCGCTCCGGCTAAACGATGTTGACTCTCTCTGTCCACCGCTGCGGCCGGGGCCACCGGGAGCGAGCATGGGAATAAATCCTAATGGTAATGCACATTGATTAGGTTCTGATTCATCACGGCCCATTACCCCTGATGAGGGGCCGGCTGAGTGAGGGCCTCTGCGCTCGCTCGCACACACACACGCGTTCGGCTCGGACATGTCCACAGCTGCACGGGGGTTCGCAGGCTGCCACCGGGAGCGCTGTCTTTTGGCGACGCCGCAGGTAAAGGGTCGGGGTCGGAGCGGAGCCAGAGCCAGAGCCAGAGCCAGAGCCAGAGCCAGAGCCAGAGCCAGAGCCAGAGCCAGAGCCAGAGCCAGAGCCAGAGCCAGAGCCAGAGCCAGAGCCAGAGCGGGTGCGGATTCGAATGCGGAAACGCACAGTAAACAAGAGCGGGAGGTACGCTGTGTTTGTTTACCAGAGAAAATGAGAAACAGTTCATCTCTTTCTCTCTCTGTGTGTGTGCGTGCGTGCGTGCGTGTGTGTGTGTGTGTGTCACAGCTGTTATAAATGTGGCTAATTTAAGGGGGCTGCCTCCGCTGGCTCGTCATCCTTCATCCCAATGCGCTGGCTCTGGCGGAGCGAGTGCCGCTGTGTAAGCACAGCCGCTGTGTGTGTTACGTGGCGGTTATGGATTTGTGTTGTGTACAGAATCACCCCCCCCACCTACCCATCCACCCCCCCCACCCTCGTCCCACTACGCGTGTTCCCAGGCTGGGTGTGAGCGCGCGTACACACCTGTGCGTGTTATTGTGCGGGACGTGGATGTGTCAGACTCAGCAGAACTGCACCTAGTTAACGGGTAAATGGCCCCCACTGGGAGGCCCTGCAGAGGCACGGGGCCACTGGACCACCCGGGTGCTGACAATAACACACACACAATACACACACACACGCACACACCTCTCCTGCTGCTGCTGATGCACTGCATTCGCGCCACACAGAGTTACGAAGACGTAAAACGAAACGCTAAATGTCCGCGTCGTGCCCCGCAGGTGAGCTGAAAGAAGAGCAACCGCGCATCGGCGTCACACAGGAAGTCATCGCCGGGAGGTTGTTAGTAGGAATCCCTGGAGGGTCTAGGCCGGGGCCTCCCCCTCCACAGGCACCGTGCCGTTAGATCCGCAGCCGCCCGGGCTGGGCTGGCCTGGCTGTTAGTCGAGGGGGGGGGTGGCCTCCTCCGTAGCTGCGTCCCACAGCCCTCTCACTCTGCCCTCCGTGACGCGTCGGCAACATGCTGACAAGGGCAGTTTAAGGCATTTATTTACCTCGTTTGGGCCCCTTTCCAAACAATCAATGTGATTAAATATTCAATAACTCACTCAAGGCCTCGACGCCGGCGCCGCCGCCTTTGAACGTACATCGTCCGCTATTTCGCACTGTGCTTCTCACAGCCGCTGCCGCTACCTCATTAAATAGATAGTCTGACACTTTTTTCCACCAATAAATAGACGGCGTATACTTTGAAGTTCGTAATGACTTTTAGTCCTTGGGGCTATCTTGTGCTACCTCTATGTCTCTTTCATTTTTCCAATTTGCGGTCTAAGTTGAGACACAGAGAACCCGAATTGCTCAGCCGGTTCAGTAGTGCCAGTACACAGCAGACAGTCCCTCTACCAGCCTGTAATCGTACAACTACTATTACGGCATAAGGTACCCTATGCTGTCAGTGACCGATAATGTAGAAGAGCTAGTCCCTGTCCAGGAGACAATCAAATTAAACTGATAATTTAAACGGTTTGGGCAGAGATCTCCTCTCCTCCTGGCCCTGGGCTAGAACTGGGACGCAGTCGGGGCAGGTAAACGCTGCAGGCTTGTTAGTAATGGGGTGAAGCCGGGTAGCACATTTGTCTCACTTGTGAGCAAACCAGAGGTTGCGTGAACAGAGAGGGAGTGAGTGAGGGAGTGAGTGAGTGAGTGAGGGAGGGAGGGAGGGAGGAGGGCTGCAGGCTGCCGCATGGGGAGCAGATGCTCTGGTGGAGGAGGGTGGGCGGAGAGAAGGGAGACAGTCTTACCTCTGGGGGAGTGAGGAAGGGAGGAGGGGTTTCAGAGCGGACTCTTATGAGGCCATTGGGACACACAAGATAAGGCATTTCCAGCTGCACAGAGTTAGACAGAATTAGACCAGGATTCAGATATAGAGAGGCTGAGAGGAACAAAGACAGGGGATGAGTGGGAGCAGTATTTCTAAGACTTATTCTGACCCGGTCGGCGTATGTGTCTGTCAATCATGGCTACTGAAGCACTATGTGTGATGCTAACAGTCAAGTGTCAGAGCACTCTGTCATTCTATCGGTCGAGGTCAAGGTTCATGTAGCAGGGGAAGTCAAACTAGGCTGAGAGAAACGTGGTAACATAGCCACCACAAAATCGTCTGTAAATCGTCCTGAATTGGCATGAAGGTAGCATTGCTCACATCCTAGTTCGATTAACGTATAGCTTCTAGCAGACACGGGCAAAATCGCTGAAAGCTTCTGAGGCCGATGTAAACAACTCTTCAGCTGGAGAAGCGCTTCTCGGCCTCAATTTCATCTGTTGTGACAGACTAAGAGAGGCTAAAACTCTCCGAGAGAGACACGTTCAGGCTGACAGAACAAAGAAGAACTCATTCGACGTTCGCATTTGCTTTCCCGGCTCGTAGGGAGGCGTCTGGCGTCTCGCACCGCGCAACCGCGTCGATACGTGCTCTGACAGCGATCCGGTCACCGCTTCCCCCACCCGCACCTCCCTCTGACTGGGAGACAAACATCACGTTGTGTTTGCTCAAAATCCGCCGTCCTTGTTCCGCAGCCAGATTCGGACGTGTACAACGGCGTCCCGTCACATCATGTAGTCGGTGCATTTTGCAGCCGCTAGAAAACCGGCGCTTTAATGAGACGTTTGAATCTTATATAAAAGACTTCTTTTATTCCCCGGTCCTCTCGGGTTAAAATATGCCCAGATGCCGAACGAATACGAAAAACGAGAAGCCGGTCGTGCGCCATCATTAGGGCTGCCCCTGAGCGGCTGAGAAACCGCGAACGTGAACGTTGCGTGATGATGTTTGTAAACGCGTCCCGCTCGTCGTCGAGGATCCACACTGCGGATCCGCACTAATGACAGTGGGGGGGGCGTTCAGATGAAAGGTCACCGCTTGACGCGAAACCCATCTCCGGATTTCACTCAAGCAGCGGAGAAACTCGTCCGGGGCTCGGGATAAAGAGCTCTCCTGCTTTTTGCTGCCCTTTCGTTGATATCTTCCGCTGGTCCAAACATCCTCTTTGACCCCCCCCTCCAGCCCGGAGATAAAACACACACAGAAAAACGCCCTGAGAGCGTGTGCGTAGAGCCGGCGTGGCCCGGAGCGGGACGCCGCTCGGGACGTCAGTCTCGGTGCATCTCGCCAAGGTCTCGGCCTCTCGAGTCGACTCGAGGAGTTGCCACGGCAACCGCAGCGCTGGTTGGGGGGTGGAGGTGGGGTGAAAGTGATTTGAGTGTGATATTTCTGGGAGGGACTTAGCAGAGGAAGTCTGAACAGTAATTACAGAGATGTGCCTTCACTCTCTGCTAACCGTGTGGGGACGTCGGGGAAAAAAACCCCATTTTGTTGGCGATTTAAAGCTTTTTCGGCTGCTTCTGGCAATGGTAAGTTGGGAAAAGATCCCCTACACTGGAAACTAAGGACATCACTTTTTCAGGCTGTCGGCACACTTTTACCTCAATCACGGTCTACTCATGAACACTGGAGAGTGCATTCCAGCTGTGCGAACCGGTGTGGTGTAGCCACAACTGCACACACACACTCGGCTGGTACATTTTCTCAAACTCTGCCTCTGTTCATCTCCAGGATGTGTAGCTAAACTTAACATCTGAATGAGGCTCCGGAGTCTCGCGGTTATGAGATTAAACCTCATGAAGTTCCCTGGTTAATTTACAAGCTCGGAGGGCTCGTATCGTGCAGCGCTGAGACAGTTCAAGTACAAGTTGTGTGCACACACACACACACACGCGTGCACACACACACACACACACACACACACACAAGATAATGATGTGGGCTTTTACTGGCATGTGAATCTGAATCATGTACTTGTAAACAGGAAATCTGTCCCAAACTAACAACTCAGTCTTTTCTTTTACAACTCCCTATAGATGGTTTACATTAATAGCGCGCTATGAACGTAAAAGCCTTGCAGCGATTTGATATTCGTACATTTTGTGCCGTAAACCAGGGGAGATTTCTTGTGACAATGCGCAAAACTGTAGGGCCCATACTGATTTTAATGAGGACTGGCAGCAGTGCTTTCGCGTGAGGAAAAAAAACCAATGTTTTCCAACTGCTAGGAAATGAAACTGACAAAAAACAAAATAAAAAACAAAACAACACGCAGGATTTGAATGTCGATAAATTCTTACTATGATGATAAGGCATTTCCAGATGCCTGCGCCCATGAGAGCTATAACGAGCGAGGAGCAGCGGAGTCTTCTCCATGGGGGACCTAGAGCCGGGTGTAGAGCGGACTCTGATCACAAAGAGAGGAAGCAATGCTCCCTGTGTCCTCCATCTCTAACTTTCTGTCTCTTTTGCTTCCTTCCTTCCCCTTCCCTCCCTCCCCGCTCCCCCCTCTTTCTCTCTGCCTGTCTCTCTCTGTCGGGCTCAGCTAATAGGCGGCTGCTAATCCACAGAGGGTGAGGCTAACATGGGAGCTAATGAGATTAGGACTCCTTTCCCTTCTCCCTGCCCTGTGACGCTGCTCATTTATCACCCGCTGCTAATCTGTGTGTGTGTGTGTGTGTGTGTGTGTGTGTGTGTGTGTGTGTGTGTGTGCTTGTGTGTAACTCTTAGGTGCGCGTGTTTGTGCATGTGGATATTGTTTTGGACCAACGACTGGTGACTCAGAAAGAAAATGGCCGCATGTAATTAGCATGCTAATGCTAATACGCAAATCAATGCGTATTTGCTCAAAATCTGGTACCCTCTACCAGATGTCACTTACGATGGCGTGGTTTAAGAACAGTGTTGCCTCACTTCAGCCAATTCCATCTGCGTTTTTCTTTACTTTCTGAACCGTTCACACAGCCAATTCACATTTTCACTCGGCCGCGACCGAATCCACCAGGCTTTCGTGACGATGTTCCGCACTGGAGTAACATTTTTGTTTTTCCACATTAACACGGGACTTTGATTTGCTTCGGTGGCATACACAACTTTGATTTTAACTCCACGTGACACGCACATAAACGTGTGTGAGCAGCGTGATAGGAACAGTACGTTGCTCAAGGTAGTTTGGAGGTGAAGCCACACAACTGGAAAAAACGGTGCAAGACCTCGAGGCCGTACTGCTGTTGGCATCACATCACTGGATGTGCTCTTTCGACCCTTTGGGCTAAAATACTTAATTTGTCGTCTTTCCTCAGTGCAATGAGAACAGCCTTTGACCTGAGCCACTGAACTGTGTTTCCCTCTGCAGGACTGCTTAATTGATTTTGATTCGTACTGGATAACACACAAAGCTAGAGGCTGGCAGACCCCTGCAACATAATGGATGACAATAACTCTTTGAATTGATTGTTCTACATTACCCGCTGTAGCTATTTAACTGAATTACCTTTGTGAAGACTGTCTTTTTATATTCCACTCCGACTTACTTTTCTAAAGAGAAAATCTCTTAATGTGCCCTCACGTAAGGGGGTGGCTGCTCTGGAGAACTTCTTAATTTTTCTTGGCTTTCATAATGGCCAACATTCAGTGTGTAAAAAAAGGTGTTCTATGTTAATCCTTGATAATAAGGAGCAGCTAAGTATAAGGACAATAGCGTTTAATGGCTTTCGGCTTTATCACACTGTGTCCCTGTTATTCCAATCAACAGAGGAGCAAAAATCGGGAAACGTGGTGGTTTTGTCTTACTCATTCTGAACACATTCCCTTCTATTTCACACTTTTCTCCCCATATTTAATCTCTACTTCCCCAATCCCCACTTGTAATTAAGAGTATAACGTTGCCGAGAAGGAGCAAGAGAAAAAGAGGAAGCGCGAACGCGGGCGAGGTGAACGCGAGGGAGACGGAGCTAGGACATTTTCTGTCACAGAGCCAAACGCGTTGGCAGCCAATCCCAGATAGGCTGGCAGTGAGTGACAGGTGGCAGGGCCCTTCAGGTCCCTGACACTGCAGCCGCATGGCCCATCATGGGCGATTTAGGTCTTTCTGTCTCTACTTATTCGGCCCTGTGTCTATTTGTGCGCGCGTGTCACTGGTGAAACTGACACGTCCAGAAGTTTTCGAAGCAAAGATGATATTGCTGCTCTTCTGGTGAAATAATAACAGAGGTAGACACAGGTTCACATGGTTACCACATGCACACGCTATAGCATAAAAGGAACACTGTGACTGAATGCGGGCATGGCGGGAAAAGCAATGATGTGTCAATATTTTGATAATTTACACACTAGATTTCACGCATTTCAGAGTCAGTATGTGACTGAATGTATGTGCACAAACCTCATTTTCCATCCTTCACTCTTTCAAAGACCAATTCTCCACACTCTCCATGAGCACACGCATGCACGCACGCACACACACAAACACAGGCATCCTCTCACTGTATTTGCCCTGATCCTCATTCACACCGTTTATCCTCAGTGATGGTTACACAAACCAGCAAATATGTGTAATTCCTCTAATCCATCCTGCTCTCCCTGTGAATGTCCTCTAGGCCTTTCCATGGGGTCTGTCTAAACCACCAGTGTGGCGAGGGAGAGGGAAATGAACGTGGCTTTACGAGCCGAGCCCACCCGGGGTTTTAATTAGAATGAAATTGCTGGAATGAGCTCCAGCTACACGCACTCATATCAACGGAAAATAACATCCGTCTACTGTACTGCTCCGATTCTCTCCGTCTTCCTGACGCAGTGTTGGCTAAACCCGCTCTCTGTCCTCCTTGTTCCCACCAACAAATTTCATCTTCTTCACTCACACGAACCCTCAGTGGAAAAATCGCTCTCCTTACTCTTCACTGACATGACTGTAACAGGCTTTGATTGACTGTGTGTGTGTGTGTGTGTGTGAGGGGGGGGGGGGTGGATGGAGCACAACCAGCTTCCCACGCAGGGAAACGCAAGCTGGTGCTGATTAGAGCTCCTGGTGCAGAGGGTGGGAAACCCCTCTATTTGCTGTGTGTCTGTATGTGTGTGTGTGTGTGTGTGTGTGTGAGTGTGTGAGTGTGTGTGTGTGTGTGTGTGTGTGTGTTGGGGGGGGTTTGTCAGAGCTCTTTGCATTTGATGTGGGAGACAGGCTTTCTATGGATGCGCAAGAGCTCTTTAATTTAATTTCTGTGTGTCTGTGGTCATAAAAATCAGATTGCATGTGTGTGCAGATATACACATTAGGTAATGCACGAGCGTGCGTGTGTGTATGTGTGTGTGTGTGTGTGCGTGCGCGCGCAGAGGCTGAAAGGTGACTCACAGGATGGTGGCAAGTGAACAGCAGAGGCTCCCGTTAATTAGATGTAATGATCACACAAGTAATAAGTAAGAGGGCTGACTGGAGGAAGAGTTGATTAATCTCCGAGTGCCGGCTAATGAATGCATTACACAGCGCTAAATGGGACGCGGCCAGGCCTGCGAATCTGTCCCCGAATCTGTCAGTTCATCCGAGCGGGGCGCATCAATCTGTGGAGTCTCTCGCTCGCCCCCCCCCCCCCCCGCGCGCTCCCGTCTCCCGGGCCCTGCTCGCTAACCTCGGCGCCCGCTCCTCGCCTCCTCGCTCCGGCGCGGCAGCGGGGAAGGGTGCGCGGGTGCTCGACGGTGGAGGGAGCTCAAAGTGCCGGGCAGCCCGCGCCCGTGACTGCTGGGACATACCTTCTGTTTCCGCCTCTCCTTCCTCTTGTCCTCCGTGTCCTGCAGCATCTTCTCCCTCCACAGGTCAAAGAAGTAGGACGGGTTGGTGTAGAACTTCAGACCCTCCTTGCCATCGTCCCTGATTGGGGGAAAAAAACGAAACAAAAACATCCCGTTGTATTCTGGTCTTTTATAAACTATCTGTATAAAGTTCCCAGTTTGAGTCCCGGTCAGGCCGAGGAACTTTCTGTGTCGCCTGAGATTTCTCCAGTTATTCCAGATTCCTCCGACACTCCATAAATGTACATTAAGGTCGACATGAGACTGAATTGCCGCTTTGTGTGAGTGTGTGTGTGAATAGTGTGTGTGTGTTTGTGATGGACTGGGGACCTGGACTCCATAGCTTCACTCTATGTGGGTTGGAGGTGGTCGTCAGAAGACACGACACCTCTGGGTACAAAGCGGCTGGGATAATGGATGGTTAGATCTGCAGCGCTTGAGCAAACTGCTCTTGAAATAAGCACTTGAAAGGTGCCGACTTCAGATCCACCCAAAATATTCACTTTGAAATAATTCGCGACTCAAAAAAGGAGGAGGTCGTTACGCAACCACGGAACGAAAAAAAAACAACCACAAAACGTTTTGCATTTTCACAAAAAAAAAGCGCTGATTATCATAACAGTTGCTGACTAATTTTCTATTAAGGAATGCATCAACTACGCGACCGATTGTTTCAGCCCGACGTTAAAAGGAGAGCGTCTGTGAGAGCGGAGAGGAGGAGGAGGAGGAGGAGGAGGAGGAGGAGGAGGAAATTACACCCTGCTGCCAACGCTGCGACCTCCTTTTTGGCGGCGGCGACGGAATTTGGACGATCCTGAAAAATGGAGAGCGAGGGAGCCGCTCGATGATAATCATTCCTCTTCCGCCGCGTCCTGTCCTTGCCTGTCTGTGTCTGCTTTGGCGCGGGAAGTTATATCTGTTTACCGGCTGAATAATAGCTCCGGCGTTATCGTCCACTCCCTCCATGCCCGGCTCCGCTCTCCGCCCGCGTGGCGGACGGCCAGCCTCTGGAGGGGAGCGGGCGGCGAGGAGACGCGGGGCGAGAGCAACGCGGCCATCTTGACGGGTCCAGATAGTTATCATATCAAAAGGTCCTTCTTGACAAGGAAATTATCATTCGCCCACGTCCACGCATGCTATCTGGAAATGTCATTTCTTATCAATGTGGGGACGGGCCTCGGAAATAGCCTTGTCGACGTGTTTCAGCCTCTCTTATTTTTTGGCAAATTCCAAACATCTCTCTCTCTCTCTCTCTGCTAGACTGTGTTTGTCCAAGCAGCAAAGCACTAATCCCAGAGTGGGGACTTCATTTGGCAATATTTGGTTATGTGCAGTTCTTAGTTCCACCAGGCAAATGGCAGGGGAGTCCAGAGAGGTTCTCAACCTCAATGGAACTCAAGAACGGTTCAGGTTCAGAATATTAAACCGTTTGGATGAAGGGTTTGAGATCGGCTTAAATCGACAACTGAACTGAATCACAAAAAAAAACAACCAATCTGATTGACAATACTGGAATAATTCAACAGAAATAACAGAGTGAGATAAACAGTGACTTTCCACCATTGACAAGGTGGGTCTTGTGTACTGTGCCTTGACCCCCAGCAACAACAGGTGGTTGTTTTCCCGCAAAACGATATTGATAAATTTATTTATATTTTCACTCAGTCCACACACTTCTGCAAAGCAGCACAGATGCACTCCAAATAACTCCTCCTCTGTCAGCCTCTTGATAAGTTATAAAGAAGGAGGGAGGCTCGAAGGGCACATTAAAAGCATATTTCACAACGGTTAAAATGGAGAACTATTTGGTGTATCCGAGCCGTTTGGTGGCCCTGACATGGACCGGAGCGCAGCTGCCTTCACGCGGGGTCGGCCACATTTTGGGAAGGCAATTATTTGATGATGACACGGAAAGAGCGAGAACAGGGAACATGAAAAGGAAAAGCTTCAAAAGGCGAGAGTGTAAAGTTTAATGATATGCAACACAACAAAGGGAAGGAAATAGAATTTAACAATGGGATAAGGCAAGGGTGGAGAGAGAGCCACTGTAGACGGTGTGTGTGTGTGTGTGTGTGTGTGTGTGTGCGCGCGCGCGGGGGCGTGTACTGTGGGTAGCATCTGACTGTTTGTGTAAATCATTATGCATGGTATTCACTCTGTGTACATTTGAGGTGTGTGTGTGTGTGTGTGAGTGAGTGAGAGAGGAAGAGGGGGAGAGATAGGAGAAGAGAGTATAGCAGCTGTGCTCAGGGTGGATCAGAGAAATAACAGCCTGGGGAGCCGTCCCAGGGAGACTCCCAATGTGATGTGGGGAGAGGAGAGGAGGGGAGAGGAGAGGAGGGGAGAGGAGAGGAGAGGAGGGGAGAGGAGAGAAAAGGTGAGATAAGGAGAGAAGAACAAAATGAACAGAGGAGAAAAAGTGAGAGAAAGGAGGGAAGTAGGAGGGACAGGGAGCGGTTCAAGCGAGGAGAGTGAGAAAGAAGAAGACAGTGCAGGAGACAGAGGAGGAGGTGAAGAGAGGATGAGTGGAGGAGAACAAAGGGAGGACATGGAGAGGGAAATGAGACAGGGAGTACAAGAAAATGAGGGGAAAGGAGGAGGAGAGCAAAGCAAAGGAGAAGATAACAATATCAAGGCTGCTTCTAACAATTAGGGATTTTGCTCTCATACCACCACCAATCTTACACACACACAGACACACACAGACACACAAAACCTACTCTCTCTAGTGGACACACCAACAGAGCCACAGTCCAGTTCTTTTAGCAAAATTCAGCAGAAACCACAGATGTAGATTAGGACGGCTGCATTTCACGTGGTCCAAATAAATAATAAATGCATAAATAAATAAATAACACTCATGACAGACTGAAGAACCTCAACCTGCACCTGCATCTGTCTCCCACGGACATGTCTACACACGCACCCAAAACAAAGCTATTGTGAGCGGTAACCTTCTCCAACTGGCTCGGTCAGGGTGAGAGAATTACACAGGGACGGGTCGTGTTAGATGCTGCAGGGGAAAGACTCGTGAGAAAGCACCGGCAACAGGGTGAGAAAGCACAGAGAGAGAGAGAGAGAGAAAGAGAGAGAGAGAAAGAGAGAGAGAGAGGAGGAGGAGGAGGAGGGGGGGCCTTGCCGGCCAGCAGAGCTTTTTATGGATTATTCATCTTCAGATGATTCCCTCGATCACTGCGCTCACCCGGCCCCGGCTCTGGAGCTGAGAGAGTGGAGCCCGGTGTGAGAGTGACAAACCTGCCGATAATAATGTACCTGCTGCACGGGGCAAGTGTTTCAGCCCATGCCCGATCAAAGGTCTGGGGTTTGGAGCAAGCTTGGGGCGTCCTTGCTATTTTCTCCGTGTTTCACTGGGAGCATTCCTGTGGTGCTTATTATTAATTACAGGAGTTGTGAGACAAGTTTCATAGGAAAAACAAGGCAAAAACAACACAAAAAATGAAAGTGTGTGTGTGTGTGTGTGCGCGTCTTATGAATATGTATGTGTATGAATTTCCAGTATTTGTGCTACAGATAAGTTCCAGATACTGTATGTTAACACCGTGGGGTTAATGTATGTGCAGAGTGTAGGAAGCTCGATGTAGTTGGGAGTCATGCCGGTATGAGAAAACTTCAGCTTGTGGGGCATTTTCTTGGAACTCAAATAGAGCCACTCAGTCGTAGTACTGTGGCCCCATTACCCCCCCCCCCCCCTGCAAAAAAAGTGGTGTCAAGGTGCAAAAACTTGAATTCAACGGATTCAATTGGGTTAGGGCAGCAGGCAGGCGCGGATGCAGACCTGTAGGGCGTGAGGATGTTGAGGGGCGGCGGCTGCTCGCACGTCTGGAAGGTCTCCTGCAGCGGGATGGGCAGCGACTTGCGGTCGAACAGCTGTTGGTCCTGAATAGTGGAGCTCCTGAACGCCTTCCTCATGGTGATGTCCTGGAGAGACACTGCGGAGAGCGAGGAGAGACACGGGCGACAGTCATTACATCGTCCCCCCGCCGCACCTGCAGAGCTATTCCGGCGCCGGGTTTCTATGGCGATGAATCTCGATGTGGTTCGCCCGGGACGAGGGCGTCTAAATGAGTGGCTAAATGTCAGCGCAAAGGGAGAGAATGAGACTTGTTTTTGGCTCCTCGTTTGCGCTTCCCACGATAAACTTGCTGTCTGAGCATGATCAACATTTGGCTCCATCTCTTTACCATCACCAAAATCAACACTGACATCGCGGATCAGACCCATCAACCATCAACATCACTATTATAAACCACTAATCATCCTCCCCTGGGCCAAGGCCACATTGTTGTCCTAATTGGCTAATTGCAGCCCCCCCCCCCCACCCGCCACCACCACCCACTGCCCACCCCACCCCCTGCCAAGAGCAAACCCACACATGACAGGAAAAACTGAGCCGGGCCGGGACCGGGCTCTGGCAGACAAAAGCCGTGGGAATAATTGCCCTTCTTTCATAGCGGAGCAGCTGACATTTTCGGAGGGCAAAAGAATAACAGAGGAAAATCAATGCTTGCGCAGCTGAAGCTTTCAGAAAAACAGGTTGGAGAAATAGCCGGGGGGGCGGGGGTGGTGGGTGGAGGGAGCGGGGGGGTGCGCAACCACGCTAATGCTATCCCTCAATCTGGCCCGGGCCGAGGAGAAAATGGCAAGTCTTTGAAAGAAATCCAGAGCGTTGCAACCAGATCTGAATTATACATGAGAGCATGACAAATGGATACACTTTATTGCTGCCCAGGGGAAGACTGACAAAGTCATGTGGCACACAGAGAAAGTATTGTTACAGTTCCCTGTTATTAGCCTTTATACGACTCACACATGCTGAACAAAATGACCGGGCAGGGTAAAGATCAAAAACAGAAGGGAGCGGGCACTTTGTAAACAAAGAGAATAAGGCTGTAAACAAGGCCTCTGTCGGATATCTGCCTCGAAGAAATGAAACAACGTGGAAGTCGAACGTGGTACTGACGTATCGGCATAGTATAAAATGACACTTTATCGAGGAGATGAAGCCCATTCTCGATGGACCTCTCGTTCACCGGACACAGAAAACAAGACATTACCAAGACGAGGAGGAGGAGACCGTAAAACCGACACAGAGACATGGGAACAAAGAGGAAGGAGTGGCGGAGAGACGGCGGGGACCCGTCACGGACGAGACGTTCTGTGAGCAAAACAGAGGCGAGCGAGTACGGGGGTGGGGTGGGGTGGGGTGGGGGGGCTCCCGGGAGGAAACGCGCGGTAATCTGAGATGAGCCCGAGGGTGGATTAGGCTCCGAAGGCGAGGCGAGGAGACCGTGTGGCCGCCCTGTGAGGAGCTGACACATGCATGTGGCATACATGCTGTACTGATCTGCAGTTAACAACAGTAACCACAGGGAAACCTGTTGTCACACCTCTGATGCGGGCCGTGCTGCTTCCTGGCACAGTCTGCCACCGTCTCTTGCTTTACTCAGGAACAAGGAAGTTTAATTAGGGGGAGGGGGCTTTGTTGAGCACAGGGGGAGCAAACCAGCATTTAACCGGTTGTGATCTGTCTCTTTCCACTTCAAGAAGTGCTTCAACTCCCAGTCGGACCAAGGGCCGTTCCTTATGGAGCGTGCATGTTTTTTTTCCGGGTTCTGCGTGGTTTTCCTCCACGTGCCTGGCGTCCTCTTACGAACACAGACCCATGCATCGGGACCTGTCCTGGGCGTATTGGAAGGCGAGGCTGATTATTGGGTATAACCCCTCATTTCTACAGGAACTGCACCATTACCCCGGCTGCGGAAGGTGGAGACGGCGCTGCTGTAATTCCCCCTCTTCAAATGAGCCCGTTTTAAAGTCGCACAACTGTTTGACTTCGCCGTCTCATTTATTGTTTTCTTTCCCCGGCAGTCGACCTAATGAGGAGACTTTTAATTTCAGATGCGCGAAAAAGCAACGACAAAAGTGAGACTGCCGAGGGGAGTTCGGAGAAGAAGAAGAAGAAGAAGAAGAAGAAGAAGAAAAAAATCTAATCGAATCAAATCAAAGCCTCGGCCACAGTGGCAAAACAATTACGCTGCCCGCAGTGATCACAGGGGTGCAGCGGGGATCCAGGGAGCGGACGGTGAGTTTCCAAGCGGGGAGACTACGGAGGGCAGGCCGTGTGGACGTGGAGAGGGAGATATGAACATTAAAGCCACGCGTTCCTGACACCTTGGCGATCCCCGTGGGGCGTTTCGCTGCTTTTCCACACAGGAAGGTCAGCGAGATCCGGGGGGGTGACAGCAGGACGGCCCGAGAACGGACACGGGGAGGGGGGGGCACATCCACGGATTTGCTTTGGTTTCGCCGAGAGCTGTGGGGTAGAGCTGTGCGGCCCTTTAAGGGTTAAGGGAGAGGGTTAGAGAGGCGGACTGCACCGTCGTTTTTCACTTCTTTTTTCTTCTTCTTCTATCATTTTCAGGTCACTTTCCGCGAATGGAAACTCGGGTGTCTGATTTTCCAGGATGCCGCCGGATTTAGTCAAATAAACGCACACACACGGATGCATATCTTAACATGATGTTCTGCATCCTAATTAGAAAATGTCACACATTCAGCCCAACTACCAATTACACCCATTTAGGGAGGACATTCAGCTAATGAGAAAAGTGTGACGGTGCGCGCCTGGGACCGAGCAAGTGAGTGAGAGTTTTGGCGTGTGTGCGTGTGTGTGTGTGTGTGTGCGTGCGTGTGCGCGTCAGGTCGAGAGGCACCAGGTGCAGCAGCAGCCACTGATCTCAGCCTGTGAAGCTCCTTACCAGCAAGCGGCTGGTGGATGGTTTATCTCTCTCTCTCGTATCTTTCTCGACGACAGATAGCATCTCGCTAAAACACCCTCAACCAAAGAGAGGTGAGGAAGTTCTTGTCACTCACACACACACACACACACTCAGCTCTCCTCAAAGTTGCCGGGGAACGATGTTTTCCCTCCTCCCTCTTTTCATCCGCTCGCTCATAGAGATGCAGCGCCAGGCGCAGCCTCTGACGGTGAGCAACGGCACGGGCCAGGCCGTCTTTAAGCATGCAGACGCAACTCTCTCTCTCTCTCTCTCTCTCTCTCTCTCTCTCCCTGTTGTACTTCAGTGCAAATGTTGCCACGTATAGGCTTCCTCCAACAGTCCCGCATCACTCCCTCTTACCCCATCGGTCTGTCTCTCTTGCTCGACGCTTGTCCTTTCTTTCTGTCTTTCAATGTATCCAGACGGCAAAAGTTGTCCCTCTCGGCCGCGACAAACTCGGGCAATCCCGCGCTGAGGGCGAGGCAGCATTTTATTGGAGAGGGGCTTAAACGTGTGCCCTCCTGCGCCAATTAGCACGGGGAGTCGTGACTGCTCGCAAAGGACGGCAACGTCACTTAGGGAGAGGGATTCCTCCACGGTTTCATTATCCTAAAGGCTTCTGGATGAAGCACTGTGTGTCTGAACTTTCTTCATCTGCATTATCACCGGCTTGGTAAATCTTGTCGTGCCAGTGGTAACGTATGCAGGTACAGTATGTGGTATGGTTCCGAAGTGGCGAGGCCTTAGAGGACACCAGCAAAAGCCTAGCAGGTACGCAACGCTGGTCAGTCGCAGATCCACTGAACCGTCTGTTAGACTCCGACGCTCCAAATCAAATATAGCCGGGCGCGTTGCTGCGCGTGATGGAGACATCTGGACGTGTGTTTTTCCAGAGTCAGCGCTGCGGGGTGTTGATTCATTTCGCTCTCCGTTTCATCGGCTCTCATTGTGCGCGGCGTAGCTCTGAAGGAATGCAATGTTATCTGCCTGTACGGAGGGACGGAGAGAGGGGGAGAGGGAGACGGGACGAACTCCATCATGGCTTTGACCTTGACGGAGAATTATTATTCAAATCGCCCATCGCTACACTCAACCCTGGGTGCCATCTGAATGCGTCTCTCTGCCGTCTCAGAGATGCCTGGACGTCTCAATGTTAAGCCTAGGATGGTGGAAGGGAATATGTGCCTGTGTTACAAGGTTTTTTTTTTTTTTTTTTTTTTTAGGTATGGGGATACTGCGGCCTGGTTCGGCACAGATCTGGCGCCCTTTCATGCTTATCTAGAAAGTCCATGTACTGTAGGCTTTACATTGATTGGCTGTCTTGCCTGCCACTCACATGAGTGACTGCCGTGACTGCACGCAGCGGGGCTTAGCAACCTCTTCCTGAACCGGGTGCCGACTGGAGCGGTGCGGCGCGCAACACCCAGCCTTACACGTCTGAGCCGGAGTCGGAGGAGGACTCGGATAATGAGGAAGAACCAGGAGCAGAGAGACGGATACTTCACCAGAAACCCCCCCACACTGTGGCCTCGCAGTCACTCACTCACATACATGTATACATACACACATGTATTGGAAAATCCAAATTATTTGGGGTGGCCGTATGGTTTCATTTCACCTCTGAATGAACTGTTAAATTCCTGAGCTTGAATTCCTCCTCTCATCACTCAGGTCTGCAGTCTTTACAGTATACAAGAGAGGATGCTAAAAAATACAGAGTAAGCTAATTGATGGAGGGGTAAGAGGCAGAGCCGTAGTTTTATAACATTTTGTTTAGGCACGCGCGGACCCTTCTTTTGTGGTTGACGTCAACGGAGCACTTTGAAGAGACGAGCGTAGATGAAAGTGAAAGAGGCACGCTGTGCTGGGAAAAAAAAAACAGGGAGTCGACAAGAAGGAGAACAGAGATGAGTCACGTGAGGGTCACGCCATTAAAGAGAATATAACCGGCAGCAGAGGGCAAGCGGAGATACATCCTCTGGTATATGGAGACGGCGACATTGAAGATGAGGGGAGGACTAAGAGGCTATAAGCACATAAAGACGCAGTTAGAGGCCGGAGGGACCCGGGCCGGCTTTGCGGCCTTCCATAGGAGCCCCGTGGCCGGTGCTGTGATGGAACGGCGCCATTAAATAGGGGATACAGGCCATTAGTTTGGGAGGACGGAGCGAAGGGGGAGAGACGGAACCTGACAGCACACAAATAGCATCCAGGCACGATGGAGGGGCAGCAGAGATCAATCAGACAGAGGGGAGCGGGCCGGGGGAGGACAGCCAGGATGGAGAGGGGCGAGGGGGTGGTCAGTGGAGGAGGGAGGGTGGGGGGGGGCAGCTCCGGGGCACGGGCGAGGTGAGATGACACGCGTGCATGGGTGCGTGATCATCAGAATGGACGTGCGTAGGAGTCACGCGAGCCGTAGCACTCCTGACCCCGGCCGCCCGGCTGGAGGCGGCACGGCATCCGTCAGCCGGGCCCGTCCCTCCATCACACATCCGCCCGACCTTCAGCTGCACCTCTCCCTCCATCACACATCTGCCCGACCCTCAGCCGCACCTCTCCGTCCATCACACATCTGCCCGACCCTCAGCCGCACCTCTCCGTCCATCACACATCCGCCCGACCCTCAGCCGCACCTCTCCCTCCATCACACATCCGCCCGACCTTCAGCCGCACCTCTCCCAGGCCCTGCCGCCACCTTGCGCGGGGCTCCATCGAAACGCCGCAGAGTTATGACCCCCCCCCCCCCCCCCCCCCCCCCCCAAAGCGCTCCATCGCAGCCTCGTCCTTGCCGCTGTCGGAGCCATAAATCCCGACCCCTCTTCCCGTTCGAGAGCCGCGCTGGCGACCGTTTGACTTTTTTTCCCGGTGGACGTTTTTCACGTCTGAGAAAATTCCGCGCAGTTTGCCCTCCGCGCGAGAGAAAACAATCTCCCACTGCGTGAATTCTTTCCGCCTCACAGCGGGCTGAGTGTGTGAGCTCGGCTCTTCCAGCACTGCACTCTCACCGACTCTTAATGACGCCGCGTAATCGTCAGTAAACCGACCGACACCTTTCTCTTGAGAAAAAACAAAAAACGAAGCTAAGATCTCGATCCCCGCTCTAGCTGCGGACCGGGTGTCTAATACGAAAACACCGCCGCAGTAATCACCACTGTATTCCCTCTACATGTCCTCCGCAGTAAAAAATAAATAAATAAAAAAAAAGTTAATATCGGCTACGAAGCATGACTCAGCGGTGAGTCAGAAAACGGCCCCGCAGCAGAATGCTTCCTGGAGCAAGCCGGAGTGTGAACAGCGGGACCTCCAAATTGTCTCGGGCCATTAAGGGCTTCTAAAGAATGTCGAGGAGCCCTGTGAAGGCTTCAGTAAACAGTACCGCGCCGCTCCTCTCCTTTCTCCTCCTTCCTGACCCCTCCCCCTCCCACCGCCCCCCACCCCCTCCTCCTCCCCCATCCCGCTATCTTTACCCCTCCGCCGTCCTGATTTATCACGTCCGCGCTCATTCTTCCCTTACAGGCCGGGCTGAGGGCAGGTGAGCGGGGGTGGGGTGGGGTAGAGACAGAGTGGCGTTTACGGGAAGCGCGGCCCCTCCCACGAGTGTCCGTCCCCGTCCCGTTCTCCGCCGCCCCGTCCCGTCCTTGAAGCCGAGCCACCTTCGGCGGGCCAGAGGCGTTATTTCCGTTATTTGCGCTCGCGAGGCAGCTTCATTTGCTTAAACATGAGCGCGGAGGAGGCGAACTGAGTGGGAAAGTCTGCGTAACCTGCAGAGGAGGCCATTCCAACCCGGCCCGGAGAGGAGAGAAGAGAGGAAAAAAAAAAAAGAAAAAAGAAAAAAAATCCTGCGGTACAATCCTTTTACACTCCGCTGCTCTTTGCTGCAGTGCCCGCTATTATGCACCCATCGCTCTATCCCTCCATCGTTTCGCCCTCCCGCGACTCCCCACCTCCGCCGCTCACTTAAACTGCAACCGAGCTGATCCTTATCCGCCATCTCTTAAGGCTGAGAGGGGTGGGGTGGTGTGTTCTTGGGAGGAGGAGGGGGGGGCTGGCTTTTTTTTTTTTTAGGAGGACAGATAAACCTGAGGACCACGTGCGCGGATGCGGCAGGGACACGGAAAGACGCCGGGCCGCTACGCAATCCGTGTCCAAACGCACACGAGTACAAACAGGCGCCAGAAACGAGGCAAAGAGACGGGCTCGCTTGTTGTAGACGCTTATCTGATATGATGAATGTTAATATCTTCTCCGCTTCGGGCTGCGACCGTCAGTCTCGTCTCGGGCGGCAGGGAGGGGAGAAGGGGAGGGGAATGTAGCGGAGGGGAAGGGGGGGGCGCGCGGCTCGCGTTTACCCTTCAACCTCTGAAGGGTGACATGGACTCGCGTCCCCCGCCGAGACGCCCCGCGCAACAGGCTCCCTGGAATAGATCACGCGCGGTTATTCAATTAGCGGAGTGGACAGGACCGGTGGGACGGGAAGGGAGGAGAGGAGATGAGGAGGTGGCGGAAGGGGACGCCATGAAAAAGCGGATGCAGGGCAGTTCAAAGCTGCTGTGTGTGTGTGTGTGTGTGTGTGTGTGTGTGTGTGTGTGTGTGTGTGTGTGGGAAGGGGGTCCTCCCCCGGGGGCAGAGTACGAAACAAAATAGGACGATTAGGTGAACAATCTTGTCCATCGACTGAGTTTATCTACAAACCTCCAGGTTTCCACAAAAACCCTCACCCTCACCGCACTCCCAGCACACGCCAGAGCCGCGAGGCGCGCAGGCGGCCCGGCGAGCGCCTCGCCGCCTCCGTGTCGGCGGCAGGGAAGCAGTCGGGGTGGCATTGTGCGGAGCACAACACACCGGCGGCCCACGGGGAATCGATACGGTGCCTCGGAGCACGCCGTCACACCGCTGCGACCCGCCGGCCGTTCGCAACCCGCCGCGCTCCTCTCCTCCTCCCGCCTCACCTCCTCCCTCCGCTCAGGATGACCGGCTCACACCTGGCGGCCCGGCCCCATCATCACCCCCCCCCCCCCGCCCCCCCCGCCCCCCCCTCCGGATGAAGCGCCTGACCGCAGATCCAATTTCTTCCACACAAAGAGGCGCAGGCCTCCGGTGGGTGAACGAGCGCCGCGCCAGCTGAAACTCGCAGGCTTCCTAATTGAGGCCGGGGCTCGTAACGCTGGGTTTGGGGGGAAAATGACACCGTCCCATCGCTGCCAGATCCTTCAATAACAACAGGCTCAGGCGCACGAAATCAAAAGGGGCCGACGTAGTTTGGTCGCGGTGGCGGAGACGCGGTTGGTAGTTGACGTGGGAAAGAAAAAAAGTGTGGATGTGTGTGTGTGTGCGTGTGTCACTCACACTCCTCTTCTTTGGGGTCCAGCTGGGTGACACTGATGGAGAGGCGGTCCACGCGCTCCTGTAGGGAGTTGACCCGGAAGGAGAAGGTGTGGGCTTCGTTGAACAGCTCTCCGAACAGGTCTTCTGCATATTTACCTGCGCGCGCACGCACGCACACGCACGCACACACACACACACACACACACACACACGCACACACACATCAAATCAAAACACTTTTTCCTACCTTTCGACTTCTGCAGCATCTCCCTAAAATAAAGAACCGAGCGGCAGCGTGGGAAGTGTGGATTATGTTTTATTTTCGGACCATTAGCACGTTTAAATGCGGCGATAATGAGAGTGATGAATTTCCCGAAACAGCTACCTGCCATTTACCAGTGTCAGTTTACTTGATTGTAGGCGTGAGTTTTATTTCTCGACGCGTATTGTCTCTCGGGTCTTTTTCTTTTGCTTTAGACTAGAACCTGACACTGTGGAATCAGACGGTGCGTGTCGATTGGCCGACCTGCGGAGGATGGAGCCAATGCATCCTCTGGTGGAGAGGTGTGATCCATCAACAGAAGCTATCCCGCTACAGATATCAGAGTCCAAGGTAAAGAACGGTGCAGAGAAAGCAGAAGAGAGCAAGCCGATTGCTTTTGGATCTCTGGCACTGCGTTTTATCAACCTTCAGTCCTTCACATTAGAACTATGACCGATCTAAACATATTCCAAATGAAGTGACATATATAATCAAAGTTTATTGAAATGTAAATAGGATTTTCTGAAACTCTGCACATCTAAATCTTTTCAGTCCTTCATTACCTTCTTTAGGCACTTTCTAGGATTTTGAGTCAACAATTCTCTCTGTCCGAATGTCCGACTCTCTTGTGCTGGAGAAATGAGGGGTATGGCTGATTACACCTATGTCTGTAATAAAACGTTATTTGCTGACATTTCAATCCCAAATTTTTTGACAGATTATTCCCCACGAGTCCCTAAATCGGTTTCTGGGATGCCGTCTAAAGGTCAGCGTCCGGAGCGGACCAATCGATCATTGTGTCACTGTGGGGCGACTGCAGATGTAATAAACTAGGGCTAACTGGAAGCAGGCGACCATCTTCCACCCCGCATCCACCCTGCACCCGCCCGTCCCTGTCCCCACTCACTGAGGCTGCTGAGCTGGCGGATGACGTTGGCCAGGGAGATGTTGGTCACACACTCCAGCTCGTTCTTGATGTTCCTGGGCAGCACCGTGTGGCACAGGTGCCTGGGCTCGATGGTGCGCTTCACCAGCGGCATCCTTCTGCTGCGGCGCCTCTACCTGCGGAGGAGCGCGGGCGGATTAGGACCAGTCCGAGAACTTCACTGGGTTCGATTCCGGTCCGACTTTGCAATTTACCGCAACGCTGAACAATTATCACCTCGGAGGTGCGGGAAAAAGGCGCGGGGAGGGGAAGGGGAAGGGAAGCAGGAAGCCGGATTAAATGTACAATTCAAGGTGGGAGGGGGGGGGGTTGACACCGCTAACAGCCACGTTGCCTCATCTGTTTCAGCGACTTGGCACCGTCTTGTACTTTTCATCGTCCGTAGCCAGAGCTAACAAACCTCAGCACTCTGTCTGCCCGCTCAGCCATGATAACGCTATTAAGGCTACTTATGCCCAGCTCCTCTCCATTAAGACCAACGCCGAAAAACCCCTGACTCTGGCCCGAAACCAGGAGACGCGCAGAGGCTGCGGGGCTCCAGAGCCAGGCGCTTCGACGGTAGCGCGTGCGTTTAATGCAATGTCTTCGCACCCGATAAACCTTCATGCCTCGAAAAAAAAAAACATGAAATATTTGACCACAAAACTGTGAGGTTGTAGATCTCGGTCTGCCAACGTTCTCGGGAAAGACTGCTGCCATTCGGCCGGTTTGCTCGCCACATTTCATTTTGCTGGCAACCTAACGTTGGCAACCTGATGCACTTAACGTTTTATATATACACACACACACACACACACATATCCGAGAAGGACCAATATGTGTGGAGCCGCAGGGTCGAGCCGTATGCACCTTGGTTTTTGTCCCGTTTCCAAATAATGACTCTAAATTCTCCCTAGGGTGATGAACAGTGTGTGTGTGTGTGTGTGTGTGTGTGTGTGTGTGTGTGTGCGTGTGTGTGCCGTGATGGGCTGGAGACCTGTCCGGGGTGTATTTCCTGGAGATGGGTTTAAAAAAAAAACAAAACAGGAAAACTTTCTTAGAACTCTCTCTCTTTGTTGCGTGAATGTTTCAAGTCTCTTTGCGAGTTCCAAACTTGTCATGAGACAGAACGCTGTTAAAATAAGACTGAGGAATCGTAGTGCTACCTACTGGCGCAACTCCCCCAGTGACAACACCACTTAATCACGTTACCAACGCCTCGTCTCTGTGCTAATTTTTAATTAGAGCGCGCATGCGTGCGTGTCTGTGTGTGCGCGCGTGCGTGCGTGTGTGTCGAGATGTCAAGATCAGGTGCTCACACGGCCCGCCTGATCTGATCGGGCTTGACAGTGATAGGGCCTTTTTAAAGCACCACTTTAACTTTAATTAGCGTCTGGTGCCTCTTAAACGATGCTGTAGTCTTGGTCGCGTTTCCATCGCCGGGAAACAAACGTGATTATTGACCGTATCCATAAAAATGTAGGGCAAGGAAGGCTATTCTCGGAAGTGACCCAGCTAGGGATGGTTAGAGGGGAGAGAGAGACACAGAGAGAGAGAGAGAGGAGAGAGAGAGAGAGAGAGAGAGAGAGAGAGAGAGAGAGAGAGAGGCGAAAAAGCTTTGCTGAGGTGATTCATCTCGGAAGCGTCTTAAATGGGGGCAGAAATGCCCGTAAAAGGAGCGGGAGAGCGGTCGCACCTTTTGTAAGCCGTCGTTAAAAAGGGTCCGAGACGAGATGTGCCGGCGATTTACTGCCACGCGAACCTAAACACAGCGCCGGGCTCCCCGCCGCAGTCTGAAAGAACACGTCCTCTTTACCTTTTAGAGGGGCGGCGTTTTGCTTGCGCCCTCCGTCGCCCAATCGTCCAGAGCACACACGCAGGCACACACAGAGTCCCCTCTGACTGGAAGCGCCTCTTGACCCGGCGCGTGCTGACATTTCCCAAAGCCTCTGGAAGTCTTTGTAATGGAGGGTTAACCCGAGGCCACCACTCTCCAAGGTGGAGGTGTAAAATCTATTGTTATTCTGTTGACCTTTAGCGTACTCTTATGTTCAAGGGTGACATCTTACAGACTCTCTCACTCACTCACACACACACACACACACACACACACACACACACACACACACACACACACACACACACACACACTCACACACACACACACACACACACACACACACACACACACACACACACACACACTATATCCATCATCCATGATCTTACCCACTTTGTACCTTCAGGGTGCAAAGGCTACCAAGGTTCATTTGTACACCCACGCACACAAATGTGTGTGTGTGTGTGTGTGTGTGTGTGTGTGTATATATATATATATATGTACATATATACACACACGCACAGCTGATTCCCCTAGAAATACTACCCTTAATGTTCGCATTAATCATGTTCTAGAAGGATGAGTTACGCAATATGCACACCACTCGCAGCCATCCTGTCCTTGGAGATCAGTGTGGATTTAATATCAAAAATCAATACGCCATTTATTTACCATCACATCACTCGTTACATTTCTTAAATGTCCCTGCATTTTCGGGATACCTCGGGGCTGCTGCTTTACAGGGGGAAACAGAGGCTCATTGAAAGAGGAGGAAAACAATAATTAAATCAGTCAATCATAACTGTTTATCTCTCCGCCACACGCGCACTCCAGGTAATTCAGCACACACACGCACACACACACGGGCACACTATGACAAATGCATCTGCTGGGTAAGTTCATGCTGTATTTACACCCCTCCCCCTCCCGGTGAACATCTCTCTCCCCTCTTCCCTTGTCTCTCGTTGCCCCATGAAGGAATGTGTTGTCCTTTTAACAACCTTCCTCCTACATATTGGAACACAAACATCTCATTTCTAAGAATGACAGAGGACGGGGCAAAAAAACGTTTTAAAAAACGAGGGGAAAAATGGATGGCACAGGCGAGGGAATAACCATATCAGGTAGGGGTGGGAGATGAACGGATCGAACATATGGGACGTTAATTATGTTGTGTTTTTTCCCCTCCTCAGTCAAAATCCTTTAGAAACGGTAGAAAAATAGACACAACTGTCAGAAAAAAGAGGAATGATGGCAGACCCAACGTGGCAGCACATGAGTCATTCCCTCCTATCCTCTCAGCGCCATAACATAAAAGCAACCCGGAGTGGATGTTAAGTGAAGGTGGGGGAGGGCGGGGGGGTTCAAAAGGCAGAGGCTCGCAGTCTCCTTTAGTTTCAAATGGATATTTGAAAAAAAGAAAAAATGAAAAAAGACGGTGCGAGCAACTGTGCTCGAGTCACGCACAGAATCACAAGATCAATGCTCCGGTTACATACCTTCACACTAGCTGGTATATAATCAGTGGAAAGAGGGCCGCATGACGATCACAGTGTCCTTCACTCCTATTGCAAATTTGGTCCCTGTTGTTGTGGGAGTACTGAATGCAGAGCAGGGTTACCAGATTGATTACTTTTTTTCTTTTTTTGGCATAATGTCTCAGCAGGCCGTTCCCGTCGGATCGTATCCGTTTCGTAATATCATGGGCTCGGTTATGCTGTCTTCGTATCTGTCGGCACGTCGATGGACGCGCGTGCACGTGCCGCGTTCGTCCGCCGAGGTTTCCCTAGCACTCCGCGACGCCGTGACTTATGGCAGCCGGAGCTCCCGCGAGAATGGTCATGTCATTCCTCACGGGTCCCCCCCCCCCCCGAGAAATCGCTCGCACTTCATCTCGGTTCTGGCACGGAGAGGGGGGAAAAAATGAAATGAAAGAGAGGAGGGAGAAGAGGAGGGGAGGGGAGGGAGGGAGGGAGAAACAAGAGGACACCAGGGATGCGCAATTGGACGGCTACGTCGGCTACGGGCGACTGGCCCGGCACCTTTTTTTCTTTTTCCGGTCCATTTCACTTCATTTGGCTAATTTGCTGGGCGCTCTCAAAAGAGAAGCGAGCGAGAGTTGGTTCTCAGAGTCTCC
This sequence comes from Karalla daura, assembly GCA_029224185.1. Lineage (NCBI taxonomy): Eukaryota > Metazoa > Chordata > Actinopteri > Chaetodontiformes > Leiognathidae > Karalla > Karalla daura. The sequence continues at coordinate 5,468,673 of CM055206.1, forward strand.
GCCAATGACCTTTCCCTCAGTACCGAGAGGGCGATCCCAGCAGAGAGGGGCAGCAGGGAAAACTGCGTGTGGAGCCTGGATATTTGGAGAACCAAAGGTTTAGCCCAAGCAGCCCAAGCAGATTTGGTAATGGAAGAGTCTAGGAGCTAACAAAGTTTTCTGCCGTTTCTGGCTTAGAATGGTCATGCGAAGGGCCTTCCTCTACTGGGACAGCACTGGCCACAAGGTGAGTTAGATGATGGATGGATGGCTTTGGGCGTTTCATGACGTGCTAACAAAGACATTTAGCTCGTTTTAGGTCAATGAAATGAGAGACACTTGAAGTACAAGGTGGACTAACTGGACAATGTTTTTCCTAAATTAGTGACGGGCCTGTAAAAGCAAGACGGAGAACACCTGAGCACCAAATAAATACGCAACCGTCGTCATGACTGCTCACTGTCACCCGCCCATTGGAAAACCTCGCATTATTAATTAACGTCGGAATGATGATCAGCGAAGGCATGAAAGTGGGAAGAGGTGGGGAGTCAACGTGAGCTGCGGTGAGGCGCTTTCAAGTCAATGAGATTTATGAGAGGAGTCCAGCAGAATAGATGAGATGGCATGCGTAATGTGACAAGGCGGTGAATTATAAAAACGTTAGGTTTTTGATGCGCCAGGCCTCTCCTCATGCCGCAGATGTGAGAGCCGTGCCAGAATTAATTACTGGAGAGGAACAGATTACGAGGACGGCCGATAAGAGCAGCCCATTACAGCCAGGAAGGAGATGTGGATACGGGTGGGGGGTGGGTGGGCTGTCACAAAATCTTCCTCATGCTAATGGCAGAAACAATCGAGAAAAGAGGACGACCTTTGACTCATACCGTGTCAATTATGAGATGAACATGTTCTTAAAAACAGAAACCTCTGAGATCATCTCAGTTACACAAGAGCAAATGAGCACACAGTCGGAGGACGTCCAGCAGGGCGTCAGGCCACCCTTTTTCAAATTACATGCTCCTGCAACTGTGCTCACTTTTAAAGGCCACAACAGACATTTTCAATTTGGCCATTTCATAACTCTTTTTTTTTTTTGTGCCAGAGCAGCGAGCAGTCAGCTACAGCTAACAGGGAGTCAGTGACCTCAGGGGTGAGCGTGGAAGCGTGTGATGAAGCATTGGTGACCGCCTGGTGATTACTCTGCAGATTTCTGGCCATTCAGCACAATGGCTGCTCCGCGAGGCAACGCACATGGACGACAGTATCGACAGCCCTGCCAATGAGACACGTTCAGGCATTCATTTGAAATCTGACTGGGAGTGAATACAATAAGCGGCTGCAGGACCCCGGTTTGAGAACTACCTAGGTTTCCTCCCTCGTTGTCTCAGGTTTTCCTCCCTCACTGACTGTGAAATACACCATCAGTGTTGGTAGAAAATAATGAGTAACAATCACCACATACCTGCTGGCACCCTTCCCCTTCCCTCCTTCTTATGTTTCCATCCAGCCTGGAGGCTAAACAGTCTCACATCTCCCCGTACACTCCTCGCTCTACTGTTCCTCCTACTTTTACGGCCCATACATCTTGGGTGGTGCTTCCTCCTGTCACCTATTGCCATGGCAACGGCTGCAGTGGGATGCCATTGGTCACTTTGTAATATCCCAAGAGACGCACAGAGGCAAAGAGATGGTGGACGGGGAGAAGGCTGAGCAGGGTGCGGGGGGGGGGGCGCTAAAGAACAGCGGGATCTGGACAACGTGTCAGTGCAGCAATAGGGACTGAGGGGTCACTATATAGAAGGGAAGGACGAGAGGGGGAGCCGTCTTCCATTGTGTGCAAGCACAAAGCGGGGGTGAGGGATGGCACACTTCGGGGGAAGGGGGGGGTGCAGGAGGACCCCCGCTCCGTGCGGGTCATTGCACGTGGGACAGCACGTCCGACGAGAGGCTCTAATGAATCCTAATGGAGCATTTACTCACTCACACTGCCACACAATATAGCAAGAGGGGCCCTCAATATGGTGCAGGTCAAGGGCCTTTTATTTCGAGGGGGTTGGCGGGGGGACACTAGACCCTTGATGCACCCTCGATTTGATACACGGACAAAGACACATTCTTGGTTACGGGGGAAAAAAAGTGCTTCTACCGAGAGTGTGAAAAAAATACAGATGCTCTTAGCAGCTATGGATAGAAACAATATAAAGAGGTGGGGGGGTGGCAACTTCCATCAGGCAGAAATGCAATTTATTTGTGTTAGTCATCATATTCGCTCGGCCTGCGATGGTGATACGACAGGAAATGGAGACAGTAACTTGTTGTGAAGCAGCGAGGGAGCTGGTCGGAATTGAAATGAAATGACTGAAACAAGAGCGCGCTCATCGCTCGCTGATGTAAAATTCATGGTCTGAAAAGTTAGCCGCTCTGATTTTTCTCTCTGGATCGCCATGAAACGGAATCCAGCACGAGGCTCACATTAATCCGACCGCTGGTTGTATCCAAGGACTTGCGTGCGCAGGTCCAGGGTCGGTGCCGTTACTGCAGATTTTCTTTTTTTGCTCCAAACTTTGGTTATACAAGAGAAACAGTCATTTGAAAGGCATTGGAAGAATTTGCTGCCCTAATACTACTATCCCGGCTCACATTTAACAGACGCGCCTCTTTTAGAGAGGATTTTCTATCTCGCTTTATTTGTATCTGCGCTCTTCAATATTTTAGGTTTACTGATCACCGCCCTGGCTCCACAGCCACGGGAAACCTTGGAAGATATTTCAATAATCATGTGAAGCCAACCAACTCTTTCAGATGGCACAACCCATCTTCTCCACTGCGGGTCACGTCAAGGCCTCGATACAGTTACGCTCGCAACGCAGAGGCAGTGCGTTCACCAGGCAAAAACCTGAGCATGAAGTCTTTCAGTGTAATTGATAAAGAGATGCGGTCTGTGCATATCGGACCCACAAGGAGTTCTCTCTTGTACTTAAAGCCCACAAGTTCCCACTAACATTCACTAACGGTCTCGTCCTCAAATCCTCGGCAAAGCTGCCCCAGAGCTTCAAGATCCACATCCTCTCCGTCAAATTAGCCCGAACATTCCGGTCCTCTCGGCCCTTCCTGGTTCTGGGAACTCCAACGCTGCAAGTACACGGGCTTTCTTCCTACACGATGAGCAGCTGCGCGCATAAAAACACCGACCTCTCATCGGGAGGGGGGGGGGGGTACTGGCAGAGGCGGCCAATGGCAGGGGGAGCAGAGATCAGACTGGCAAAGCGCACCGAGCAGCTGGTTCAAATCAGCCATGCAGATACGCAGTGCAGAGCGGCTACCACAGCTCGCTTTCCAGAGAGTGGAAAAAAGAGAGAGACGCGTGGGGGGGGGGGATAAATAAATGCATGTTTGTCATACTCCAGACTTATCAAAAAAGACTGCAGATCTTTCGCTCAAGAGGACTTTTCCTTTCCCGAGGCGGCAGAGAAAACGTCTGGCTCATCACTTCTGGTATTCTAATGAGGCAGCTCGGAGTTCTGAAGTGCTATTTGTTCTTTCATTTTCTGTCTCATTAGCACATACCGCTGGAAAGTTTGTCTTTATTCCCTTCAAATGCCGCTCAAACGGCCGGACACTTTTAATCACTTCATTCAAATGAAGAGCCCGAATTTTCCGTGCCCCCCGACGGCCTCCGGGTTTCTGAGCAAATCCAGTGACACGCCGAAGGAAAGCACCCATCTAAGCGCAGTCTGTGGCGGGGCACTACCAGGAGTTCTCCCTCAAGCCGTTACCCTCCACACAACTGACTGCCTCAGTCACTTTTTATGCAGGCGCAGCATCTCAAATCCAATCGTGTAGAGACCAGCTTCCTCGGACGGTTTTGCTTTTCATTCCATCTTCGAGAGAGGCTGTTCAAAGTGGCCGTAGCCGCGTTAATATGCACTGGTTCGCTCTGAGGCCGCCCCCCCCCCCCGTATTAATGCTCAGCAGCTGTGGGCGGAGGCACGGGGGTAAAAGCAAGAGGTCGCCGACGCACACGTGCAGAATCCGTAATGGAAAAATTTCCTTTATTCTGTTCTTCTTTGTCTGCATCCGATCGGACGAGCTCAGAGACGACCCCGGTCTGGCACACTCTTGTTCCTCTTCCTGGTACCCGTCTCTGGCCCTGGGTCAAGTCAGGACAGGTCAGTACCAGTCAGATCAGACCGAGCCTGATACAGGAACTGGGACGCCGCACACGCAGGTTCACAGAGACTCTCAGAACTCACTCTCCGCAGACAGCCACGCTCTCTGTATGACTGTGTGGCACTTTTTGTTTTTCATACATCTCACAAATGCAACTGACTTGCACCTAAGGGCGAGTTAGAGAGTCAAACTAAACACGCATGTTTTTGGACTCCATACAGGACAGCCCGACCTCGAGCTGAACCCGGGACCTTCACGTTGCGAGGCAACGGTAAAAACCACCCATCGTCTCGACTTATTCCGGATCCTCGCCGGGATACATTTCCACACACAAACCAAACGTACGAGAACGCCGCGACTCCGGATGGAACCTCGGGAGTCGCTGTCACAAATATTAAAGCGAATATCCCAAAAATAACCGCACACGCACACACACACACACACACACACACACACACACACACACACACAACAACCCCCATCAAGCTACAGCGTTCCCATCACCCGCCAATTAAAATTCGTCACCAGTCCCCCCACCCCCCCCCCAACCCTCTCCCCCCCCCCCCCCCCCCCCCCCCCCCCCCCCCCCCCCCCCCCCCCCCCTCCTGAGTAGTGAGACGACACCTTCACAGGTTCTCACCGGTGCCGAACATACGAGCGCAAACACACACGCCGTACACATGCGAACGCACGCGCGCGCCCCTTTGCTGGGGATGGAAATACACCTGCAGCAGCACTGTCAGGTCGGGCTCAGACGGCTCCGCTAACTAGGTTTGCCCGTGGTGGGAAACTTTACAGAGAGCTTGCGGGGGGGGGGAATACGGGCACATAATAAACTTATTTCCTCGCCTCGCTAGCTCTGAATTTCTGACTGCGCTGGATTTCTCATGATATCCTTTTTGACAGGCCGTCTCGCCCGCGCATAAACAAAGGCCGCTCGGCTTTCCTTTCCGTTTCTGCCACCTCCCCCCCCCGCGCGCTCTGTAGTTCTGGCGCGGCCCGGCCCGTGGTCGCTTTTCATTCGCGCGTTGGCGCGTTGGACGGTGAGCAGGCCGCGATGGGGCAGGGCGGCCGAGCTCGACGGCCGTTTAGCGCTCGACTCAGCCAGCGCTGATCAAAAGGCGGCGTCCTGGCACGCCGGCACTCGGATGCTAATCAGGTGCTGGGATGGCACAGACGCGTTAGCTGGCTGCCTGTCGAGGCTGGCTTTAGCGCTGCCCGGCGGCTGTAAACAACTTTCGGGACAAGAAAATGAACGTAGACTGAAACACCGCGGATGCTAAATGCGACGAGCACGCCAACCCCCCCCCACCCCCCCACCCCCCCCACCCCTCCCCCGATTGCTGGATCGTCTCCGTTTCATTCAAACGAACAACGAATAAAAGGAACATGCCGGTACGAGTCACGACTTATATTGCAATTACACTGTGAATGAGGCCGAAAAGCTCAAGGAACGTTTGTCTATGCGGGCCGCAGAACACTGCGTCCGTTTGGAGAAGCTAGCAAAGGGGTCGGCCGTCCATTCAGCAAAAGTGCTCTGCGCACGTGAAAAGAAATCCTTGTGACTCGACAGCGGCAGTTTGTCCACTATGCTTGACATTCAGAGCGCGACCAGTGACGGGCCCCGCGCTGAGCGGGCGGCTGGACAGGGCCCACGTTGTCTTGCTTGGAATCGCTGTGGACACTCGTTTAGCCGACGCGCTGCATCCCAGCAGCAGACGCGCGCGCGGCTGAATATTCATCGGTGTCTGTGCGCCGGCGTCGGCGAGAGGAGTGCCTGATGAACAAACGCCCTCGCTCGCGCGAGTTTGCGCGCCGAGCGCACAGGAACCCACTGGTATGAATTATACAGGGCCGCTGCTCAATAATAAATGCCCGCATGCATGCGCTGTGCAGCTGCGCTTGTTTGGCCTGGGAGGGAGATTTCATTACGCCGGCTCCCGCAGCTGCACGCGCGGACCTGGGGGACAACACGCTCAGGCCGCGGCAGCTCCCGTCAGATCAGACGTCAGGGAGGAGGAGATGGAGGCTGCGTTTGCAATGCCGGTCCAACATCAGAATTCGTTTGCTTGTTTGTTTTGCAATGGTGCGAACCACTGGAAACACACGGAATCGGATTCGAGCCAAGCTGGGTTTGCCCCGCAGGTCCGACGTGCACACGACCCGATCCCTCTTCTGTGACGAGGCAGGCAGTCGGAAATGCAGGGGATCCGGGGATCTGTTCGGACTGGATTCAGGCCACTTTTTTAAGCGGCCCTGAAGTCGACACATGGCTGATTTCTCGGCGAGAGTCGACGGGTGAACATTCACGGAGTTGGATCCTTTAAGGCAGGATTCAGGCCACGTTGGACTACGTTAACACCGCAGGCCCAAGGTGGCCTAAATCCAATTTTTTCCTCCCAAATGTGACCCAGATCTGATTTAGTTGCCACAGTGTAAACAGCAAACAGGGAATCTGATCTTTTTAGACAGATTTTCACATACATATCCCTTTTCTTCCCCCCCAAAGCAGCCTGGATCGGAATGCCACTTCAGCGTCTGAATAACATCAGAGGTGACTCTGCATATATCTGTGTACTATTTCGTATATTTAGTCTTGGCATGAATGACGAGCTATAACTTGGACTCCGTGCTGCGGATTTAAAAAGAAAAAAAGTTCCCGACTGCCTGTTTCGAGATGGAAGTGGTCCAGAGCTTCTCGGGAGCGGGTGAGTTCACCACGGAGAGAGCGAGACGAAAAGAAAAAAGGGGAGAGAGAGAGAGAGAGAGAGAGAGAGAGAGAGAGAGAGAGAGAGAGAGAGAGAGAGAGAGAGAAAGGCTTGGGGCGTGAGTCTAAAAAAGAAAAGAATAAACGAAAGAAGAGACCGGCGTGGGAGGTGTCGTGGGGAAACAGGGCAACAGAGAGAGAGAGAGAGAGAGGCCATCTTCTCTCATGAAGATCAGTGCCTGAGTCCACACAGAGAGCCTGTGCGTCAGGGCAGAGAGGCAGGGTGACGAACGAGACCGGCTTCTCCATGGGTGTGAAGGGCCACACACTTGACGGATTTGTCCATAAACCGCAGCAGAGTGACTGTGGTGATTCGGTACTGTACAGGGTATGGGGGCATGTGCTGATTCACATCGTTCTGACTTGCTGGTAATATGCCGGAGGGGGACGTGTCACAAAAAAAAACAAAAAACATAACAGAGTATAAAAAAAAATTAGTCACAAAAATTTGGCACCTTGTGTTTTAATATCCGGAGCTCACACCTTTTCGTTTTTGTTATTATTATTATTATTATATTATTATTATTATTTTGTTATCACGCGTCTGTGTTCTCGGAGCGATGAAGGAGCAAAAGCATGGCAGTGTGCTTAAACCGCTCCCCTATTCCTTTTCCTTTGATCTGTATCTCAGATCTATGGGAGTGAGGAGAAGCTTTATATGTGTGGTGATACGGCTCGGAGGCAAAGTGTATGTGAGTCTCTCATGCGCCGCCGCCTCTTACAGAGATATGTAAACACAGACGAAGAGAGATAGAAAGATGCCGTCCGTGTCAGGACACTTCTAATAGGAACCGAGTGCTATCGATTGGCCTCCTTGTTTTGCATTTTCATGAATTATGGAATTGCATGATCATTTCAGATTGATCTCTTCCCTGGCCTCGAGAGACAGAAAAATGACAATTAAAAGAGTCCATTCTGAAAAAGACATTCAAACTAGATATTAAATTGACTTAAACTGGATCCCTGTGGAGATTCACATTTGCCGACATCATGATAATCCAAGGAAATTACAAGTCACGGCAACTGGATGAGAAGATGCTTGAAAAAGTCTCAGAGAATCTGCAACCTCAACTTCAATCTTCAAGTCCAGTTGTCACAACATAAAAGAACTGAAGATAGAGTTGAACAGCTCAAAAACAGCCCGATGTGAATTTTTGGAAGTGATAGGATGTGTGTGCGTGTTTATGTGCGAGGCTCCAGCAGGCCCAGCGACATCATTAAGGTACGAAAAGCCGGTAATGGAAGGTAATGGATGCGTGCGTTTTCGGCATAAAATATTCAACCAAACTTCCTTGCGTTTGAAATGAACCCAGCCGCATCGAGATCGGCATCCGCGCTGCCGCACAACGCCGCCATTTCTTGCAAGAGGCCGCCGCTGCAGCGCCAGCAGACTCAACACACCACTCACCGCCGTTCAGTGAACTGGGTGGAACTTGGCAGTGGCTGAAAGGTGGATAAGTGAGGAAGGGAGACGAGAGGGGAAGCGGGGAGAACTTGTGTGTGTGTGTGTGTGTGTGTGTGTGTGTGTGTGTGTGTGTGTGTGTGTGCGTGCGGGAAGGGGGGGAGAAAGCTGGACGGATCAGACAGCGCTCGGGGCAGCTGTGCAAACCTCTCGCGGGGCTGCCTCTTGGGCCCGTGCGCGGTGTCACGGGCCGTGTCGGCGTGTGAGAGACGGCTCCGGGAACAGAGTGCTGGCACACCGGCGTGGCGGCGGTTAGCGAAGGTGCCCTTGCTGCGGGCAGACCTGAGGCGGTGCCAGCGGGCGCAGGACAGCCGCTCTGCTGACCACTGGGACGACGCCGGGCTGTGGTTTGATCCAGTCTGCTACACTCTGCTACATTTTTAATGAGCCAAATCAGTGGGAATTTGGAATGCAGTGTGCACAACGGGCTAGCGTGGCGTGTCCTAGCAACCTGCGCAGGCTAGCCAGGCTAGCTCTTAATGCGGGCCTAAAATGGCTGAATGGAGGATGCATCCTTCTTTTTCTGGCGCTAACGTAGAAGCTATGGATGCTGGTTTCGTCAGATATGCCTCAGATGCTATTTAACAAGCGAGGTGGGGGGAATATTATGGTCCGTGGTGAAGCCTGAAAGACAGATGAGCAACTTCTTCTCAAACCGAGTGGTAACTGGCGTACGCATTTGAGTCACAATCAGAAGCGGAACCAGATACTGACTCATTCACATTCTGTCTTTTGATATAACCCTTTTTTCAGCTCCATTTCAGCATTTAACATTTCAAATGATTTTGGATTTTGCACTAGAAAAATGTATTTTTCCCCTGAGAAAAACTGTGTAAGTTACATTTACTCCATGAAAACCAAATTACATATACAATTACATACACATACAATTACATACGTAATACAACAGCTCAAAATAAACGTATAGGGAAGAAAGCTATAGAGGATGTGTGCAAAATGAATAGTAATATGGACTCTATAAAACAGTGTTCAGAATAGCTCCCCAGTTAAGGGACTGTCAGAATATTGCACAGAGTGGGAATATAAGTGTAAAGATTTATTGCACCACAGTTGTCTTGCACTGCAATAAATAAAAGCATTGCATATGTGCTGAAAAGAATAAGGTAAGACCAGTTCATAAAACTAAATCCTGGATCACACAGTCTGGACCGCGATCCACGCACAGCCATTGCGCTAAGAGCGAAAGGTGCTGCCACACGTTAGCGGCTGTTGGTTACCGTCCTCGGGGCCTTTTTCCATCTATAGAAGCAGCCGAGCTTTGTGCAGGTCAAAAGGTCAGCTGCAGGCATCATGTGACCTGTGTCTCATGACATCTCAGCACTACCAACCCCCCCCACACACACAACCCCCAACACACACACACACACACACCGTACCATCCAGCCCCATGCACCCACACGCAGTCCTGACAGCTACGCTTAAAAAATGCCACTGCCAGGCAAAAACTGCGGGTGAACATTTTCTGCATACAAATGGGGAGACAGCCGCGCCGGGAGGGAGGAACGGAGCTCTGCCTTCGCTGTGGAGAGGAGGGAGGGAGGGGGTGGAGGGGTGAGGTGGGGGCTAAAGAAGACAAAATGTGGTATAACAGTCTTGTATTAACAGCACTATAGAAGATTGACTCAATTAAAGCCACCACCATCCACTTACTTGCCATTATAGTGAGCAATGATAAAGACACTGAGTCACAGCGCCCGACGGGCAGCTTCTTCAAGGTCTGAGCTGGGATTTTTTAGATTGGTGCAGACTCAAGTTCCCTCAGTGATTCTATTCACTATATTTAGACTGGTGAGCAATGAATAGGTGAGTACAGGATATCAATAAAAAGCCCATAAGCGCTCTCTCGATACGGCTAACGCACACACATTCAGTGTGTCCTTACAGATTTGATCATTAGATCAAGCCCCAATGCAGTGTGTAGTCTCTGGTGAGGGTGATCCAGACAACAAAAGCACCCCCCACCACCCGCCCTCGCTCTTGGGTTTGGCTGTCACCGGGCATTGTGAGGCTTGCTGCTGGTCTCCAATCGACACATCTTGAAAGGGAAGCAAATCCAATTCTTCCTGCAGGTACAAAGCTTCTCGCTCCCCTATTCTCTCCCCGTTGTTTGCCTCTATATTCCTCCTTCTTATCACTGGGCATATTTCAAGCCCCGGGCCTTCTCTTCAGCATTAAGTGAGCCTGGTGTGTGGTGTGTGTGTGTGAGTGTGGGAGAGAGAGAGAGAGAGAAAGAGAGAGAGAGAAAGAGAGAGAGTTTAAAGTGAGAATCCACCACAGTTGTTGTTATCACTGCTGCCACACGATTCCTCGTTATCTATCCTGGTCAGTCAGAGTTTGGCTTGCCTGTCATCCTCTTCACTGCACCCCTGACAGTGTGTGTGTGTGTGTGTATCTGAGTCATCATGCCTTTGTCGGTCACTGTTGCCTCGCTCTGCGACTGCAAGCTGCAAGCTGCAATTAGATAAACACCTACTCAGCTTGCTCATCGTCATCCCCTTCCCGTCCCTCACGCAGAAGGACCCTTCATCCCACAAGAGGTGCATTCACACCGCCGAGTTCCTTGTGTGTGTGTCTGTGTGCGTACAGCGGGGGTTTCAGAGCTATGTCGTTTCAGGAGCGCCTCTAGCTCCTGCTCTGGCTGGGAACTTTCGAGCAGATCAGGAAGCATGCAAGTGTGCACCGACTGGATGGAGACATACTGATATTAGCCTTAACATTGGTAGCCAAGGGGTCGATTTTTTTACTGCTTAATCTGAACAACACACTCTCTGAGGTGAGCAGCGCTCACCAGGGCAGGGAGAAGGTAGGGAGATTGAAGCAAGATTATCAAAAAAAAAAAGGAAGAAAAACCAGAGAACAAGTTCTGTGGGTGTTAGCATTAGCCACTGATATGTGGTGGCGAGAATGCAAGCCAGAAAACCGTCCCTCCCTTGCGAGGGGTTCCTGGAGCCGGGTTCCTGTAAATATGAAGTGTGAAAGCAGCTTAGCACTCAAGGTGCTGCAGATACTGATCGGCTGTAGATACCAGTTTGCTGCTAGCTTCAGATACGAGATCTCTAATTAGCTTGGCATGCGCTCCGCGGGAGCTTCTTCACAACCCGGGAAACTGGAGATGAAAAAAAAATGTGTGCAGAAAATTGACGCGTGATGTGGTCAGGATGCGTCACACTATGCTCAAAGTCAGCTGGAGCATCAAAGTTGTGCCCATTCATCATGTGACCCACTCTGTGCCCAATGGGACCTGCTGGGGGGCTCTGCTGGTGACTAGTATACATAGCGCTACACAATGATGATCCATGTTTCACTGAGGCCACAATTGAGCTGCTAAACGCTTCCTTTTTTCTTTTGAAATATATTCAGGTTGCTGTCAGAGGACGAAAGACGCCGGGAAGAGAGGTTGGTAGAGAGTTGTCAAACATATCCTGTAGTATAATCTTAAAAACACATGCTTGGACATTGCTCCCTGGTGGCCCCACGGTACTGAGATTTCTGCATATCCTCTTGTCCTCCGTCTCGTTGATGCTCGACTCCACGAATCAACAGTTTAAACAGATGACAGTAGTCGATAGGTTGCTGCAGGCCTGGGGACAACGCTGTTCACCACGAGAGCACGGCGTCTCGAGAAACCGCCGGCGAGAAGGTTCACGGGAGCAGAACGGCGAGAAGATACACCTCTATCAGCAAGTGTGGCAGCAGAGAGAGAGGTCCGTGTCTCTCCTGGAATAAGATTACAGATGGTAATTCAATGGCGGCACGGCGGCACTGCAACGGGAAAGCACCTCCACAGAGGCACAACAGAGCCATAAACAATCCCCACGTCAGCCCCATGATTTGGAGCGGCTCCAGGACGCCGGCTCCTCGCTGGGCCCGTTTGCATAACTAACAAACAGACATATGGCGACGGGAGATCTCGATCTCATCTCGAACGCCTCCTCCTCTCCGGCCCCCATGCTGCACAATTCATACAAATCATTAACAATGATCGGCGAGGCGAATAATAAAAGAAGAAAAAAAAAAGCACCCAAATTCATTCAGGAAATGATGTGGAATTATGGTCAGTGTGATAGCATCAGCAAAACCTTGTTTACAAGCCCCCCCACCCCACTGCTTTACTTGAGTCTAATTTAACGTGCTCTGAAAATGTCTTTTAACTCGTTCCTGCTTCCTTTACTTCTCACAGCACACTCCCTGCCTCACTAACGGCTTATCCTGATTTTACCTGAACCGACTCTTCTACTACAACAGAACAGAACGTGCATTTATCCATCCCACAATGGCGAAATGATAAAACCGACTCAACACTTAGTCAATAATAAAGCCGATCATGTATTGAGTTTTTGTAACTATGGTGATCAAACAAAGTTTCTTCTCCTTATTTACTGGGTTGCAGACAAGCTGGATAAAATGAAAAGCCTTACTAATGAACCTGCAAGGATTTCCTCTGGCTTCTCTTGAGCCACGCCGCATTGGAGATGTTATGTTTTTTTATGTATTTGCAGCTCCAGGCAACATCTGGCCCCGTAAACAAGTGTCCCACTCCCCTCTGTGTCCTCCACTCCACTCTGTTGCCGCTACCTTTGTGGCGGTTGCGTAAGAGCAAGACGCCGAGAGGAGGCATAACGATCGGCAGTCGTCACGGACCTCGCCGGGAGCCAGCTGACGTCGAGGGGAGTCGAGAAAAAAGAAAAGGGGCCGCGCGAGGCGGCCAGCGCCGGAGAGGGGCTGGAGCGGCGAGAGAGGCTGAGGAAAGGAGGCAGACGCCGAGAGAATAAACACACGGGGGGCTGGTGGAGAGAGAAAAGGGAGAGAGGAGAGAGATAGAGACGGACGGAAAAAGGAGAGGAGAGGAGAGGCTGTGCAGCAGCGGCTAGGCAGAAGTCCCGGTGGCGGGGCCAGGCCTGTCTGTCAGCACCTATCTGTCCTCCCGGGGCCTCGCTACACAAGCCACACTCTTGCCTCCAGTCCCGGCTAACATTTATATAACGCGCACACACTCAGATGACCTTTGACCTTATCCGGCGCAGCAGGATTTGACCCACGTGGGCTGCAGCTTTGCATTTAACCTAAAGGAGGATGATTTTTTTTCCCTCCCGGCTCATTGAACTCCTAGCACAGATCTGGCATTTAGCCACATCGGCGTGATTAACACACACACACTCAGCATGCTAGAAAGAGTGAGTTCTACAGTCACGGTGTGCAGGTCAAAGACGGAGGGTGTTGGGAGCGAATGGCTCGACCCAACCCCCCCCCCCCCCCCCCCCCCGCCACCCCCAACAGCATCTCGCTTTGCCGAAAGACCTAAACAAGCCCTGGATGACATCACCTGCCAAACGGCTGCCACGTTATTACTGTGGTCCATCTGCTGCTCTTCACAGGATTCACGCTGGACTGCTTTCACAGCTCATCCCAATCTGGGTGTGTGTGTGTGTGTGTGTGTGTGCGTGCCCCTAAAGTATAACCAGGATATTGATACCTAGACCGTGAACTTGAGTTTAAATACACAGAGATGCTGTTGCCACAGATGAAAAAAATATTGCATAGCATAAAATCCCCGTCTTAAGGGTGGACAGTACGGTGCAGACAGTATGAGGGCCAGATGAAAGACTTTTACTCCTCGTTTCAGACTCCCCCCGCCACTTATCCAACAGGTGCGCCCGTCCGCACACCTGTCACCGTGTCAGCCAAGGTGAACTCTGCACGCGAGGACAGCCAGGCGCTCCCCTCCACTTGAGGCGGCAGGGCGGAGTGAGAGCGGACAGCGCCGGGCACCATCTCGTTTCATTTGAAAGTCTGGCTCCGTTTCATCTGAAACCGGTTCGACATGGATCTCCGTCTCGCTTGGCGCCCTGAAAACATCGCTGCGCGGAGCTGTAACACCAGCTGGTTTTGAAGTCACCTTAAATCGTAAATTGGTAAAAGTCCAAGTGTCCGCCATTTATTTGCATTTGGTTTTTCTTTTCCCTCGTTGTTTCCGAGGTAAAAATGGCGAGCGGACTGGGACTCCAACGCGTGACGTACTGTGGAGACGACAACGAGGCCGTCGAACGGCCTGCGAGCACAAATTGATATAACGGCACGGGAAACGGGCGAGGTGCTTGCTGCATGTCCTAGGCTTAGGCTGCATGGTCAGCGGCGCTTGGCGCCATGAGAGATGCAGGGGGGTGGACGTCCACGTGACCCCACGCGTGCGCGCGGGGGCGAGCACGGGCGCTTCGGGTCCGCGGGGTGAAGCGCGTCCGTTGAGGAGGAGGAGGCGCGGTTATCGGCGCAGCGTGAGCGCAGATTTCAGATTGAGGAGCGCTTTCCTGTCCTTACATAATAATAGTCTTGACACACTCGGGCTGTGGGCATGTGTCTATAAATGAAAAGGCAGTTATGTAAGAGCCTGCCGAGCCGCAGACCGTAGCTTCATAGGAGGAGTTGCCCTTGATTTCATCACCGCCGCGCTATACGGTACCGCGTGCTGGGCTTGAGCTTGAGAAATTTAAAGAAAAGATAAAAAAAGCGGGGGCAACATCTAGCCATAGGTCTTGAATGGGTTAAATGGGTCAGGACTACGGTGCTCCATTGAACTGCAGCCTCTCTCTGCCTGCCGTCGGTCCTGAGCAGACGCTTCTTTCCGCGCTAAGAATTTCATAACCTCTGTCCGACCTCTGCTCCGCAGCAGTCATCTGTCCAGGCGAACGGCCAAGCGCAGCCAGATATTATAGCCAGGATAGCTCAGGTGAAGTGATTGCCACTGTCTCCAACCCGCATTTTCGCACCAATTTTCTGTAAGCGCTTCCCGTTAATCATCAAACACAAAGAGAAAGGTGAGCGTGGCCCTCCTCCCCTACCCCCGACCCCCCCCCCCTCCACCACCTCCACGAGTCCCGAACCTTCATCTGAAATGAAAGGCAAGTGTACGCTCAGGAGCCTGCGCTGGGCTTTTATCCGGTGCAAATCAGACGGGCCTTGTGCTTGCGCCTCATGCAAATCCAAAGCGGAGCGGGATCATCGCTGCGAGCTGTAAACGCACGGCCAAATATTGGCTCCTAATTGAAGACCGCCGTTGTGTGTGTGTGTGTGTCGGCACCCCTGCTGGGAGATTGTGGACAAACACACTTGGAAGCTTCAAGAGACTACTTCCCCTTTCGCTCTCCCCTTTCCCCCGGCATTCGCTTTTCTTCCCTTCAGCGTCCCTTTACAAGCTGCAACCTTTTCTGCCCTTTTCTCCTTTTGAAGACTTGTTTTTGGTTTCCTAAACAGCTTGGGATCGGCGCACACACACACACACGTCAGAAAAGCTAGGCGTGAGCTAGGTTCACAGTGAAGAGTGTGCCTCTATGGCCACAGTTATCTTATTTTTATTCAACTTCATTCTCGTCAAATCTGTCTTTGCTTCCTTTCACACTCATCCATTTGCTATCTCACCCACTTTTACGAACTGAACCGGTCACCAGTCCATTTCTCACACTCGCACCTCAGGGGCTTGAGTCATGAGTCGGCCTCAGCTGGAGAGAGAACGGAAACCAGACCAACACGGCCTGACTGGGATACCCACCAGTGACTTTCTGGCTGTGCGGCAACAGCATTTACCGCCGAGCAAGAAAAACGAGTTCTTATGAAAATCCTAATCAAAGTGCAGCTGCTGGGTAATTGAACGGGAACGTCGGAGTCCTGACATGAAGGATTCGAGGTGAGGGCGTGATAAAACCTGCCTCGCCTCCCCATTCCTCCAGCCCCCATCAATCTTGGCACATCGGCGGGGCGAGCGGCCGTTCCGGCTCAATGAGAACCCATCAGTGAAAGAGAGGGGAGACAAAAATCAGGGGAGGGGAAACGGGCGCCGAGGTGTTCAACGAAAGAACAGGATTGATGGCGGAAAAGGGGAGAAGAGGAGTGCGCGTTGCGTCGCCGATGATGGGGTTTTGCTCAACTTTGCATAACCAAATCCAGTCAAATATAGATGCGTGCTCTGAGTGCGGCTGCAGAGATCATTCTGAGGCTGCACTGAGAGCTGGGGTGCACTCGGGGCGAGACAACACAGCGACTTAAAAATGTCAGGCACAGTACAGTATCCTGTTGCTGCTTCGCTGACGTAAACGGCTACGAATCCCTGAGCAATGGACGCCGCGTCCAAACCCCTTCGTTTTTAAATTGGCTGCCTTTGCACTTGATCTCAAACACACCTATCGAGAACGCCTTGCCCGCGAACATTAATCAGAGCCTGTTTATTTCTACACTGAAACCATCGTGTTCACAGACGGATGACGGTCCAAGAATCAAGTCATTTTCAGCTGGAGTTCGGTGTTTATTTAAGGCGTTTCGCCTTTTTTTGCAGCGCGGGCAAGCGTGGGTTGCCGTGGAGGTGCCCATCTCCAGTTCACTCCCAGAGCAGGCCGAAGGCACACCGTGCTGGGAGAAGGTATCGGACTACGTCTGCCGTCCAAAAGCCCGCACATGACACCGGGGGAGTGGCCTCGGCGGACCCGTGGTTTGTTCCATTGTGTGTGGCTCATTCTGGCTTTCAGCGGAGAGAATGAGCCAGGCCAGTCACTGGACACCACGGTGCTCCATTCTCCAAATGCTTGGCTATTACCGGCTGCGCAGTCGGTGTCGAGAGATTTTTACTCATTTCGTAGGAAACCGCAAACACACAAGGAGAGCGTCGCCTGGAAACAATATTTTAAGCCAATAATGTAGGGTTCAATCTTTTCTTCTTTTTCGTTGTTCCCTTCCCGTGTTCTTTTTCGATTTTGGCAGTGCGTTATCAGCTCTAAACCACATTTGGACTGTAATGACACTATAGGTCTCAGCCTGAACAAATACATTTATTTTTAAAAGCCGGGAAAGCACGAGCCTCTCCATTCAGCGGGCTGCGACTGGCACACATAAAATACCACAAGGCTGAATGCTGCAGAAGCAAGACAGGCCCTCTCTAAAAACCACCAGAGCCTAAAAGGTAACTGCAAACACAATAAGTGAGGACTGGCTGTCATGATATGCGATGGAAGCGACTGAGAGAGGGAGAGCACAAATGACAGAGAAGTACAGATCCGGAGATGAGCGTATGTTTCTATAGTTTTACAGGGGCAGCTCTGTGCTCCTGTGGGGATTTTGCCCGGTAAGTCGTGCCAGAGACTTCGTCAGACAGGTCTATTTCACAGACCTGCAGAGAAAACGCGTCACCGCCCCTCCCTTTCCCCCGGGTGACAGTACGAGTGTGAAACAAAGACTCAAAAAGCCAGAATGGCAGCTGTGAAAGAGAACGTGAACATGACCTGGTCACTAACAGGCGGCTGGATGCTAAAGGTCGCAGTCGATAAAGCAACATATCTGTATATGTTGAGATACACAGATGTAAGGAAATTCACAGCATGGTGCGCCTAACAAACTGACAACCCTCGGAAAAGTGTTAGTCTCCTGGTTGGACCGTGAGAAATTAACTTCAGTTTCATTTCTTTCATATTACAACTGTCACGGCCTTGAAAAGCAAAAAGTAAATCAAAAGAATCCACACTATCAAAAAACAATGTTAAAACTACAAATGAAATCAGTCAACTAAGGCCAAATCAACTCCTTCAAACAACTAAACCCATCTCTTTGGTCTTATGCTCTTTCCTGTGTGCAGTCTGCATGTTCTCCCTGTGAGTGCACTGGTTTCTCCTGACACTGCAGTTGCCTCCCACAGGTCGATATGGGTTCATGCCAACTGGAGACTCTAAACTGTCTTTGGGTGTGAGGACAACAAGTGGATGGTGCGTATGTGCGTGTGAGTCCCACGATGGACCCGAATCTGTGCCTTCACCCTATGTGACCCCTGTGAAGCTGTCACCGTTGACTTGCATTCTTAACCAATAAAGTTCAACACACTGTTGTGGAAATTGTATCCAAGGGTGAGACAAAATGTTGCCACATATTTGCTGAGATATGGTCGGACACAGGACTCCCCTCCCCGGGAGTCATGGGACACGCGGGAATGAGAACGACGACGATATCTGGAGCCGAAAAAGTTGGTCGCAGGAGAAAAGACTGGGCAGATGTATGGACGGAGCAGGGGGAGGAGGTGGCGGAGGCAGTGGCCGAGAAACACAAGGAGCGCCAGTCACACAGGCGAACTGAGCCCTGATGTCCCTCCGTCAGACCGGTTCACACCAGGGACAGAAGCAGTATTATAGAGCCGAGCGGCCGGCCAAGAGGAGGAACAATAGCTGCTGTGTGCCGGAGTCTCCGGAGCATCCTAACAGCTGGGAGATAGAGGCTCTGTCAGTGGCACGTAAAGGGGCGTACAACATTGCACACACACATAAATTTTCCCTCTGCCGCTCTCAAAATCCCTGGCCTACCTTCTTACCACCTCCTCCTCATGCCAACGAGCCATCACTCATTTTGTTTTCATCTCTTTTCCCTTGTGCTCGCTCTCTCTCTCTCCGTCTCTCTCTCTCTCCCTCTCTTTCATTATGCCCCTATGTTGTTCCGCGTGTCCTACCATCACCCCTCACCACCTCTGCAGAGGAAGACAAAAGAGAGCTACACAGAGAGACATGCATTCTTCTTGCTAGCACGAGAAAGCCAGAGACTGGCAGAGAATCAGAGCAATGTCAACAAATAAGAGAGGTCCAAAAGCCTCCACAGGAGGCATGCCAAAGCTCCTCTATCACGAGGGCCTCTGAACACAGAGGAAAAACATGAGAACTGCAAACTGTGCAAGAATGTCATCCCTCGCAGCAAAGAGTTCACAAACAGCATCGGATAAAACCGTGGCAATATGTTCCGTGCTATTCTGGGATTTCACCCGTAGGTGAGGCCATTTGTCGGGTACACCGGGCGGTATTATATAGACTATCAGAGAGCGGCTTATAGGGATAGACCCGTCAAACTTTCCCACTTTTCATCTGTGTTCAAGATCTCCACGCACGCTCAGAAATACCACGTATAACACCAGAAGCCCAGGAGGCAACCCACTTTGGAAACGAACCCGCCTCAGACAGCACAACGGCACGGACGTGAGACCACAGCCTGTACGCTTCAGAACAGATCCAGCGAGGGTGAATTTCAGGGAGAGACGCTGGACTGCATTATGGCCACAGTGGCAAATGTTTTGCATCTGTGCTGTTGGGGAAACTCAGCCTATAGGTTCCTCTCAGGTCAGTCATATGATAGTTTGGATGCCTCTGTTGGGAGACTCATAGATGCAACAGCTGCAAGAGCCCTTGAAATATTTTGTCCAAAGAGTCTGGGCAGCTTTCACATGCAGTGACCTCCATGTTAATCATCCAGGCTTGTCTGGAAAGTTTAAAACAAATACAAAATGTCTAAACACTTCTGACTTGAAATTTGAGTCTGACATGATTTCTGTTGGAGGAGACACGGGGGAATAGGTGAATGGCCCTGTCGCCTCACAGGAAGCAAGTCAATAAGAAGGAAGTGGAAATAAACAGACTCAAAGATTCAGAACGGCAGCTGTGAAAGAGATGGGGAACATGACTTGGTCAAGGGTAAGTGACTGGGTACTTCAGAGGGGGGTAAGGAAAAGCAAAACTGAGAGTAGATAAAGCAGCACAACATGTACAGATGTAAATACGGTATGTAATGAGATTCACAGCCTCGTGCTCTTTGATCACCACCGAGAAACTGTCAGCCCTCGAAACGCATCTCTCCGTGTGCACAATCTCTGAGCACTCCAGTTCCCTCAACAGTCAAAGAACATACACATCTAGATTGAATGGAGACTCTCAATTGCCCCTAGGTGTGAGTGTGAGAGTGAGGGGTGTACATTTGTGCCTTTGCCCTATGTGCACAGTGATAGGCTCCAGCGGAGTCAGGTATGTGGATGGATAGATCATTAATTTCTCCATGCTGTAGTCAAGGCAGTGGAAATGCATAGAGCACTGTGGCTAATATAGAATCCCTCCTTCCTGTTTGCTATTAATAATATGATGTCTAGACTTCAAGAATGTCATATTGTGAGCCAACAGTGATGTGATGTGAACTGACCTGAGGAAAGCCCCTCTTAAGCCTCATTATTGAGACAAACAAAATCCCGCAGCTCATACAGTTCGCGACATCTAAGCTTGGGTTAGGGTCTCCCCAGGATTATCATCACATTTGAAGGCAATTTCAATACATCAGACGCACACACTCACTGGTCTCTATAATCCACTGTCAGAGGCTGAAGCCACAGCAGCATTCACACACTTTTATCAATTGCTCTGCCCTGAGTGTTTCATTCATCAACACTATGGATCTATCCACTACAGGCTGCTCATATCTTACCACTGTATTCTGCAATATGCAGCGACGTGGATATATCCGTTTCCTGCAGCATGCGTGGACTCAGTGGGCTCAAATTGACATGCTGCGGGAGATGTGGCCATATATGCTGCACAGCACTGCATCATGCGATGCAATGCATGTCTCCAAGCAGATAAAAATGCTGATCACAACACGAGGCACAGACCCACACTGTTTACTCCCCGTGCCCACTTTTCGTGCTGCACTTGAAGTAGTACAAAGAAGGTTTCGGATTTCACAAAGCATGATTTTCACTGGGGCTGAAGGGCTACCATCCCCCCATGACTGCAAACCGAGCTGGCTGGAATAGACCCCAGCCCCTCTCTCCTCCACTCGTCTCCGAGTCAAGTCAATGCATTCTTAGTGGGGAAATTGAATCACGTCGTGCGGATACCAGCGGTCCGCCGAATCCGCGCAACGCCGAGCTGAAACTCGGCGATCTAAAAAAAAAAAAAAAAAAGCACAAGTTTGGAGATACAAAAAAAAACAAAACACGTGTAGCATCTTTCCTGTAATTGTGAGGGCGCTGCAAATATTTGCTCCGCGGTCTCTCGCCAGCGTGATACTCCTGGAGCTGAAAATGTCAAGACGCTGCCCTGCTGTACGTGCGTCCATGCAGATGTGGAGTTTTGCTGCACATCATCTCTCAATCACCCCCGTGGCAACGCTGTCCGCACGGCGCACCGAGCATAGCGATACTTGAAAAGGATTTCGATCACTTTCGAGTCCCGGCGTTGCCAGCGTTCGCACATTTTTTATGTATGTACATGCGGCACATATATGCGGTAGTCAGTGATGGTCAGACAGTGTTAAATTACAAGGGTTGCCCAAGCAGCTGCAGTTTAAGGCTGCTATTAAGGCTGCGACGTGTTTTTTTTTTTTTTTACATTTTTTTTCCAAAAGCAGTTTCTTGCGGATTCTTGAGCTGAGGTGCATTAAGTAGCGTAATTAAGGTCTAATTTCAAAGTTAATATTGAGGGTGGGGGGGAGCGTAAACGCTGAGTGTTAAAAAATTACCTGATATGTTTGATAAAATCCCTCTCTTATTTTCTTCCCATCTTCACTGTTCAGCAGGGCATGCTACCGTGTCCGAGCATTTAAATCTCCAGGTCGGGTCCATGACTGTACTGTCTCTGTTATCAAATGTACTCCTGTTGGTAAGGGAGGTGGAGGACCCGGGAACCTTCTTTTCCAAGGGGAAACTCCCGGTAGATAGACTCAGGCTTGCCGTTCAACTTCCCTCGCTGAAACCTACCCACAGGTTTCGTGAGAACAAAACCACGTATCAGGGTTCCTCCCATGTCCGACAAATGTGTAATTCCCGCATTTACATGTCTGAAACGACGTTTATCCGTACTAGGACGCCCCCCATTATATTCTGTGTTAATGGTACTTACCACTCTATTGTTAGGGAGCGAGAAAGCGGTCCATGCAACTCCTGGGAGGCATTTGATCACTCACTGTACATAATAATAATACAGTAATACATGATATAACGTAATAAGTTTAACTGATCTAATTATAAGTAATTATAGGACAATATAATGACATTAACAGCCAAGGTTTACGTTCTGGTCACGGTTGCTATTGGATACGACGTCACCTGATCACCACGCACCTTGATATTTTACGTTGGGAATCAATTTTCATATATTTGTTTTGTATTTTTAAATATGTGATATAATTGCTTACATATTATCCACATTAAATGCCACAATAATAAATCCATTCGTCTGTTATAAAAAGCACATATTATTAAAATAGCAGAGATGTGCTCGTCAGAGCTATAAATATTAAGTGTAATGTAAACAATATTTTTTTTATCAGAATTATCCTGGAGAAACCCGTGTCAGCTGAGTTCCAAATGAAACAGTTTTATCCGTTAACGTGCTCTTATTTTGTTGCAAGGGAAGCACTGTCCTCCTGTTTCCGGCGAATTCACAACATCCAAGATGTCTGCCGCCATATCCTCCCTCGTTTCCTACGGTAGCGACTCCGATTCAGAAAATGAATCGGAATCCAGTACCAATGTGGAGAAAACCGGGCCGGCGAACCCGGACGCAACGGCACACCTTAAACCGTTACCGTCTGGACACACAATGTCCTTGGCTTTGCTCAATTCAGCTCCCGAGGTCGCCGTTAAAGTAAGCTGTTGCTAACTAAGCTAACCAATGCTATCTTTACGTTATAACTATAAACAATTCAAACTGGTTGTTCTGCTACAGTGCTATTAATATCACTTTGGGGGGTATGAACACATTGAGAATGTGAAGCTAACTGTAGGGGGCACTTATAAGTCACTGGTTGTTTGTGTGGCTTTAAATCCTAAAGTTATCTTGTTGACTAACTTTCGTAGCGGGAAACGCTGAGAAAAGTGCCCCGATGCCTGTGTTTTATGGATTTGCTGATGTGTACATCTTCATTTTAAGGAGTCTGTGGAGACTGGCACACACCTGGACCCCTCGCTGAAGGAAGTCACGTACAACCCGACATTTGAGACAATGTTTGCACCAGAGGTATGTTTTGAAACGCACGAAAGCCATCCTGAGCCGCGTCGAATAGAACCCAATGCATATTTGTTGTTGTACACAGTACAACGATGAGTCGAGCACGTCTCCTTGCAAAACGTAAACAGTTATATGGATGGATAGAAACTGTATTGAACTCTTAGGGACGTTCTCTGAGAAATTAAGGTTTCCGCGTGCGGCACCGTAGAGCTCGGAAGAAAACGCGCATCCAGCGCAGGTAGAAAAACGTATCCATAAGGATCATAGGTTGCTGGTGATCTGTGTAGCAACAGTTCCACCTATTTGCAAAGATGCTATCCATCTGCTCGCTACAACAGCTGATGCTGTAGTGTCAGAGCAGTTTGGAGTTCAGCCTCTTGTGCTAGAATACAAATCACTGAGGACAGCGCTGCCCCTTATCTGAAGGATGTGGATGTTAAATATGATTCATGACTTATTGACATTGTCTTGGTTAGAAGGGCTGTTTTTTTACCCATGAACTGTTAGAATTAAAATTAAGTATCTCATCGCTTAAATAGGGATGTCTTTTAATCTGGTGGATGAAATTAAAGGAAATCAAGAACATATTAATGTAGAGTGCCTGCAGCATGACCATGAAGCATCATTTCTTTTGTATTCTTTGTTGACCTCAAGTCCATGATCAAAACTTGAACTATCCTTATTTTGACAGCAAAGCCATTTTTATGTGACTCAGTGTGTGATTGGTATGAGATCTGAATTGCTGCAATTTTCCAGTGGAAAACAAACAATCAAGTTCTCGTCCCATCTATGTACTGTAAAATCAGAAAGTCTGCTGTCACTGAAGTCGTGTTTGTTACATTTCAATTGCATGGAAAATTCACACAGAGGTTGGTCCATGTGAGATGTGATTGTAATAGTCTGGATGATTTTCTATTGCTTCCTCTCTCAGTTTGGGCCAATGAACCCATTTAAAAGTCAGCAGATGGCCGCCCCCAGGAACATGTTGTCTGGCTACGCAGAACCTGCCCATCTCAACGACTTTATGTTTGAACAGCAAAGAAGGACCTTCTCCACCTATGGTAAGCTTTATTTTTCTGAGACGTGGTCAACACATTGGCATACTATAAAGTTCAGTGACATTAACACTGCTCTTTCCACTCTAACAGGTTATGCTTTGGATCCATCTGTGGACACACACGAAGCAGCCTCTAATACATACATTGGTGCCGTTGAGGAGGCTGAGAAAAATAAAGGTAACACTTGATCATACTATATTTGTTTTATATTATCTCTATCTTATTATTTAAATCAGTGTCTTAGTGTTGTGGAAGGGTGGTGACACTGTATGGCTCTTCCTCCAGGGCTCACCGTGTTCGAAAGTGGACATAAAAAGTCAGAGAAAAGGAAAAAGGTCAAAGGTGGCAATGCAGAAGAGATCGACAACTTCCTGGGACCATGGGCTAAATATGCAGACGAGAAAGATGTGGCCAAACCATCAGAGGTGAGCGTCTCTTTTATATTGTCACTGACAGTGACCTGCCAGGTTTAGTAGTATCAGAAGAAACCTTAGGACCCTCCAAATGTAGAGGTGGCTGTTGAGCAGTATGCCAGAGAAACTCGCTATTCAACAGATGGATGGAGTGCAATAACACATCAGTGTCATTGTTTATGTCTCGTTGGCAAAACGGAGGAAGAATGATTTTGAGTTTTGATAATAAAATGTGCTGAAATTGTCTTCATTTGCTGAGTAGCTGAGAGTGCATAATTTTCAAAACACCTCGGTAGCACTACTCAGCAGTGGCTTTGTTCCACTGAAAGGTAATATATTCTTGCCATTGAAAGGCAGTATATTATACAAATGCATTCTGTGTACAAGCTTTGTAATTCAGTGGTGTAGGGTAGGTTCTTTTTTTGACGAGAAGCACAACAGGACACGATCTTCAAAATCGGTGCCTATTTTATCCCACCCACACAGCCCTCTGAAACTAGGAATCTCCCTTCATACCCGGACATGCAATTACACGCAAACTTCAGTTTGCTCAGTCCATCCTAACCACAGGATTCTGCGACAAATGGGTTTTGTAATTATGGGGCGGTAATGATTTTTTTTTTCTCCCCCCCACAGGATGAGCAGAAAGAGCTGGATGAGATCACAGCCAAGAGGCAAAAGAAAGGAAGGAATGAGGAGGACGCTCCGGCAGAGGAGAAGACCATCCTTCATGGTACTGCCACTTTAATGGCGCTCGCTGAAATGATTTGCCAGGTTTATTTGTTTATTTACTGAATTACTTACCTACTGACTTGCTTTTTTAGTGAGCTACTGTATATAAAGTTTTTCTGTTGAATCTTTGAAAGCTGAATTTGATTGGTAGTTATCATAACATTCAGACTCATAGATTCTCAAAGATTTTTCACCATAGAACCATATGGATGAGTGAATGCCTGCTTTTAAGGCAATTTTCCCCCTTTGGTCCAGTTTCGGTCTACTTACAGTTAAATGTCTTTTGAAAATGTGTATCCAAATGCCGCATGGTTTATCTCACACCTCTGTGTCCCTGCTTCCCCCCCTCTAGTTAAAGACATGTATGATTACCAGGGCAGGTCCTACCTCCACGTTCCACAGGATGTGGGCATCAACCTGCGTTCCGCAGAAGCTCCGGATAAGTGTTACCTGCCGAAGAAACAGATTCATGTCTGGTCCGGACACACCAAGGTCAGCGGGAAGGGGAGCATAATCGATGTCTCTGAATGGCCCGAGGTCATGTCTGTGCAGACCTTGGCTTGTAATACCTTCTTGTATTGTGGTGCTGCAGAGTAATTCTGAAATGGAAAATGACAGGAGTTCCTAAATGCGTCTGTGTATCCAGACAAAATTCCATTAAGGAGTCTGTGTAAAAAATTTCTGAGGTGGTTAGTAAAAAAAAGCAAAAAAAAACACCTTTTGGGCACTTTTGAATGAAACGATAAGACAGTTTTGCTCAAGCTGCTTGGCCCTGACATACGCGAGATAGTTCCGTCTCATTCAAAACACCAGCGTTATAATTAGAATATAAAGGCAAACACTGGGCTCCTTCTGAGAAAGATCTGATTTGAGCTTTAGATGTGCCGGCGCGCTTCAGGGAGAGAAGGAATCACTCAAGTTTTAAATTGGCTTCTGTCGGCTTTGTGCAGGAAGTTACAGCCTTCAGAGTCCAATTTGAAATACAAAGAGGCTCGGGAAGATAATAAGCGCGTGCAAGTGCTGATGTTGAGATAATGGATGGAAGGTGGTCCATGCAGCGTCACCAAAGTTTGAGGCACTCTACGAAAACTTTGGTAGCCCAAAGGACAATTTAACATAAATATTCACTTTTCAATAGCGCTCTGTGTCTTGATATTTGTCTAAATTGATTCCAGCTAATGAACATTTGCACTTCATATGCGAAAAAAAAACGCTTTCCTCCTTAAAATGATCAGTGCCTTTGACATCCCCAGTCTAAAGAAGGACATAACACCAGAAAAACGATGGTCACGGTGTCCCAATAAGTCACAACTGGTTCAGACCCAGACGTAAGCACGGAACATTGTTTTGGTAAACGCAGACATAACTGTGTCAACGTGACATTAAACAGTACATTAAAAAAAATGTGATCTCATTCGTGCTATGAGCCAAGGCTGTGAGTCTGCGCCCCACTCCCTCGGCCGTACCGTACTCCCGATGTGAAGAAGCATGGTCTGATATCATCTCTCTCACCTCTTTATCTGTATTTCCCAGGGTGTCAGCGCTATCCGGCTGTTCCCCAGCTCTGGACATCTACTGCTCTCCTCTTCCATGGACTGCAAGATCAAGGTAAATGATGAACTCATTGTGCGGCGCCATAGGAAGATCACATAATCCTGTGAATCTGATGCGATGTCCAGAGATGCTTTTATTGGGATAATACTTCAGAGTGCGAGGCAAAAGGCCGCTTTATTAATCTTTTAATCTTATCGACAGTCCAGATCGGTCCCGGTCGCACTTTTATTTTGTCGGCCTGGTGCAATGTTATGGCTCATCAGCACTCGTATCTCCTTCTCTCCGCAGCTTTGGGAGGTGTACAACGAAAGGAGGTGCATACGGACGTTTATTGGTGAGCAATCCCAGAGTTTGTCGCGGCACTAAACGGGAACGCGTCATCTCAATGCGGCCCCTCGTGACACATGCAGCCGTGACAAACTGTGAGCTCAGCTTTACTGGAACACTAACGACGCGTCTGCTGACCACCGACAGATACGTCCCCCCCCCCCTCCCCGTAATAGCTGAGGTCTGGGCGAGCAGGTTGGGGATGGGGGGGTGGTGGGAGGGTGGGGAGTTGTAGGCTAATGCATGCATATCACTCTCACACTCTTCCCGGAGACAGCACCTCGTCTGAATAGAGATTGTTTGCATCCGTGGTTCTGCTTGTCAGCTCCTTCACAGAATATGCATTATTCAGCAGCCCGGGGGCTGCGGGGCAAGGGAGGGCACAAGACACGGAGAGGAGTCGGCGCACGGGAAGAGAGAAGGCGCTCTCGGAGTGACGGGAGAGTGACGGAGAGCGACTGGCTGTCTGCGCACAGCTGCAGACGATGGCGTTCATTAACTCCCTCGTCAGACCGGCGTCAGAAACGCGCGGCCCAGCCCGTCAGACGTTTGTTGCTCCCGTCCCTCCCCGCTCCGATCAACGGCCGTCTCGTCACGTTAACGTTCCTGGACAGTAGCCTCAAAATCGATCCACGGAGTCGTGAGTCGATGATGCCCCGCCTCTCATCCGCTCTCAGCGTCTCCAGGAATCTGTGAGCTGCAACGGGCAACAGTTTTAACCACCGAGTGGCCGACCTGAACGATTCGTTTCAGCATTTTTTTTTCAGCTTGGACTCGTCTGTTTTCGGGTTTCTTTAGTCCTTTATGACAGAAAATTGAATGCCACGACAAAGAAAAGGCCTTTGAAAAGTATATATCAATAGTCACGGTTCAGAGAGTAACCAACCGATTGACTATAACAAACTGCTTGGATGAAACGGTGTGGGCGAGCGAGAATCTCTTCAGACTTCTTTGTAAATTTCTCTTTTTTTCCGAGATGGTCCTGGAACCTGGACCATTGCAGGGACGAGCTTTTTCATCAGAAAGGTTTTCAACCTTGCCCTCCCTCGCAAAATTCTCAATATTCGTTCACCCGTGTTGCGCTCGCTTTCCAGTAGCCGGCGCGGCCTGCGTCTTATCCCTTCATAAGAAGAGACGCGCGAAACACAACAAGCCTACACCAACAAGGGGAGTTAAAGCAGGCGAGCAGGCAGGTGCTCACCGTCACCGTGGAAACGGTGTAGTCCTGATGAACGGCAGCTCGAACAAGGGACGCGTCTGCCAGATCCCAGACCCACAGGGACCTCACCTGCACAGTCGGAGGAAGAGCCGAGGGCTTGCATTGATTGGAATTAGGTGGCAAATAAGAGAAGGGGGGAGCGGAGGCAGATGGAGCGTGTCTTGTCATTTGGAGACAGATTCCCCTCTCCCGTGTCTGCCGCAGCCCCCGTATTTGCCTTAACCAGATTTCGCGTTCCCCCAGTGAATTGGCTATCAAAGGGAGGGCGGCCGCGCTAACAAGATCGCGGGGAGCGCTCGAGCAGATTTCTCTGCGGTATTCTGACTCGTCAGCGGCGTGATATGTGTGTCACCGTGCCTCGGCAGGTCACAGCAAGGCGGTGCGGGACATCTGCTTCAACAACACCGGGACCCAGTTCCTCAGCGCCGGCTACGACCGCTACCTCAAACTCTGGGACTCGGAGACAGGTAGGCCCCGCTACTCTGTGGCTCCCTCGGCCACCTCAGAATGACAGACTGAAGATCTCCTACCCCCGTCTGCGAGTACAGGAGAGCACAGTGGCACACAGGATGTGTAATCTGATTTGAGCCAGCAAACAGGTGATTGGATAATTTGGCACGTACGGCAACGTCCTTGTGCAATTTGTGCATGGAATATTTTTGGCATGTGTTCTCATATCTAGGTTTACACCCCCCCCCCCCTCCCCCACCCCCGACCCCTCCTAACAGCTATAGTGCCAATCCAGCAGAGGGCGGAAAAGAGTTTAAAACCCCCACTTGTTGCCGCTAACAAGAGCCCATTGAGAGCCACATCAGCCTTGCATTTGCACCGCCAGAGTCACAGTTGTAGCATGTGAAACCAAGTGGTTTCCTGACTCACTCTGTCAGTTCACTTTGCCTTTGTTGTTTCGTTTCGGATTGCTTCCACACTGCATGTAATATGAAAGCGCCATTGTCTTTATCCTGCATCCTAAGGGGCCCCAGGTCTTGCAGTCTCTCTAATATCCCGCTCTCTCTGCTCTGGCAGTAGTGGTAGCATAACTCCAGTGGATACCCCCCCCCCTGCTTTCTCCCAGCGTTACGGCTGAGCCGTCACTGCCTACAGGCTTGGAGCGTACACAGCATTATAAGTTGCATTGTGCTCTTAGATTATGCTTTAGTGTACGTCTCCGCAGAGCCACTGTGGATCGTTCCGGAGCTTTGACTCTCTCTGTCTCCGTCTCTCCCTCTCCATAGGCCAGTGTATCTCCCGCTTCACCAACAGGAAGGTGCCGTACTGCGTCAAGTTCAACCCGGACGAGGACAAGCAGAACCTGTTTGTGGCCGGCATGTCGGATAAGAAGATTGTTCAGGTAAATCCAATTCCCGCCACTCATGTGCGTTTCCCCTGATGACCAAGTGGAGGCACACAAGAATCTCTGTGCAGCACCCCCCCCCCTCCTCCCTCCCTCCCTCCCTCCCTCCCTCCCTCCCTCCCCACCACCCCTGTGCTGTGGCCAGAGGAGCATGAAGTACACTCCACCGTCTCATCTTCCGTCAGTGGAGCGCGTAGCGCTGCTCGCCCTGGCCAGAGGTTTCAGTGGCTGACGGGACTGGAGCAAGTCATTAATCACGGGTCGCGTTGGGCCACAAGGAAGCATAGGATGGTGCGGTGTGGCCGGGCACGCGGTCCTCAGTCCCACAGTGTAGATGCGACGCGGCCCGTCCGCCACTTGTCTCGATGGGCGGCACAGTCATCGAAGTATCCGGCACCATAAGTACTAAGCCACGCAGCTCTCTCCTGGGCTTTGAGAACAGACGGCCGCTCTATGTGCAGCCGACGGCTAAGATAAAATAAAAAGCCCTCGTCATGAATAGAATTGGACGTGAAATCCGCGTGGACAGAAGTGCATCCTATTTATTCGTTGCCCCGGGATGGATCCGCGCCGTTGTCCTCCCAGGACAACGAAACGGAGTCCCGTTGAAGAGCAGGGCCGGCTGTGGAGCCGATCACTGCCTGCGCCACTCACGTTTAACCCCCCCCCCCCCCCATCCCCCTCTCTCTCTCTCTGTCCCTAACAGTGGGACATCAGGACGAGTGAAGTGGTGCAGGAGTACGACCGTCACCTGGGCGCCGTCAACACCATCACCTTCGTGGACGAGAACCGCCGCTTCGTCAGCACGTCCGACGACAAGAGTCTCCGCGTGTGGGAGTGGTGAGCGCGTCCTTCCTCCTGACCCACTGGTGCGCTGCCCTGGCTCTGGCCTGCGCACCCTTTTTGTTTCGTGCACGTGACCTTTAAGGCCCGAGGTCTGCGGTTGGATGTTGAAAGTGGATGTGGAGTGGACCAACTGACGGAGGCACGTGACTCATTTCCCTGTTAAATTGGCGGGAAAAAAACGAGTTTGTTTTTTTTTCAAAAAGCAAGCAGAAACGCCACCTGTGCGCGCGTGCCTTCGCCAAAATCGAATCCCCCCCCCCGGCTTGTTTATATATAGACCCCGTCCATATGTGCAGTAGCCAATCTGGGTCCTGCGCTGATAAACAAACCCCGGCGTTTGTTGCTCAAAGACGATAAATATTTCAAAAGCTGCTGTTCTGCGGACGGCTGGAAGGGAAGGAACGACCATGCATGCGCTACGTTTCCCTTCCCTTCCCTTCCCTTCCCGTCTTGTCAGTGCGAGAGACTTTTGGGGGGATTAAAACGGTGAAAAAAGCCGGGGCTGGGCCGGACGCAGTGTTCGGGCTCGAGTGGAGGGATAATGCGTCATAAGAGTAACATAAAGCGAAAAGAGCCCGATCCCTGGGGGCTACTCTGGACCTCGGTATGGGAACGATTTCAGCGTGGGAGCGCACAGCCTCGCGGTATGTCGGACCAAAGATTGGCTTTACTCCCCCCCCCCCCCTTTTTCTCTCTCTCCCACGGTTGCCACCTGGCTCTGGGCTCCAGCTAGCCCCCCCCGCCCCCGCGTGAGCCCCTAGCTGCGCTAGGCCGAACCTTCCAGCGCGTTCTCAGATCTCACTAGCGAGCGAGCTGGGCCCGCGTCCATACGCCCGGGAGCCTTTTTTCATCGGACAAGGTCGTTTGGTCATTCTGAGATCTTGGTCCCGTTTTCCCTCATTACGCTCATTTTCACCGTCTGCAACGGTGTAATGGCGCCGGACACGCGTAGGGATAAAAAGATCTTGTGATCTCAGAGCGACCTCAGGTTGGGGGGGGGGGGGGGGATTAGACGGGATTGTGAGGGGGCGAATCTAGAAGTCAGTCTCCTGGCGTAATTAAAACCCCATCCATACTTTCACACTCTCACACACACACGCACACACACACACACACGCATACAGGTTTTCTTGGGGGGTTTTGCTTTAGCGTGTCGCGTCTGATGGCGGTATGGGATATATAGGAGAACATACCCGCTGTGTGTTTTTGGAGATGTCGGATGACGAGGAAGAAAAAAAACCTGCCTATGTTCCACTGGAAAAAGCAAAGATAATTTCTAAAAATCTACAAAAACGCTCCCTTTATTCCCCCCCCCCCCTCCACCACCCCACTTTATTGATGTGAAACACTGTAAACAACAATCACTCATCTATTATTCATCACCATCCCTGGTGTGTGTGTGTGTGTGTGTGTGTGGCTTTGTTTGTCATGTGTTTCCCCCTCCTCCCTCCTCCCCCCTCCTTCCCCCTCCTCGCCTCCCCCCCCCCCCCCCCCATCGGCCTCCGGACGTCTGAACATCCGTGGCGGTTATTTCTGGCGCTCTGAGGAGGAGATCTGATGGCTTTTTGATCTCCGCAGCGTTTAGCTCTGCCTTTCTGCAAACATGACAGCATTTCATGTGTTACAGGGGTTTGCATCTCTCCTCCGGTCGGCTTCCTCAGTTCCTCGAAGCCATTCTCGTGTGTGCGTGCGTGCGTGCGTGCGTGTGTGTGAACGCGGCGGAAAGAGTCACAAACATGGATTCAATTCAGGAACGTGACGAGAGGGGAGAACAGAGGCGGCGCTTTTTAAAGCCCCCATACGGACACACTCCGGAAAGATTCATGAGCTGGACTCGGTTCACTGCAGGTTTGCAGCAGGTCCTTCTGACCCGACATAAACACACATGCACACACGCACACACACACACACACACACAGAGCTCTAGATCTCAATGATCTAGCGCGCGCGTCTCTTTCAGCAGGCAGGAGGACATAACGGAGCATAACAGAGCAGCGGGGCCGGGTGCAAGCGCAGAGAAGGGATTAATAAATAATGGCGCGTGTGGGATGGAGTTGGGCAGCGCGGCATCAAAAGCTCCTCTCGGACGGCGTGGAGCCCTGCACGTAGTGCAGCCGCAGCGGTGCCCTCCCCGCGCCTTGTTCAGAACCAGAGCTGCTCTCTTTCTTCCCCCTTCATAAGCGGCCCAGACGGTCCACACACTCCCACCTTTGTGTTTTTTCTTCTTTACTCCTCATTCGGAGCTCTCGCCCCTGGCCTGCAGAGGTTGCTCCCCCCCTCCCTCCCTCCCTCCCTCCCTCCCTCCCTCCCTCCCTCCCTCCCTCCCTGGCACCCTCGAGTGAACTCCGTGTGCTTTGTGCCTCTGTTTTTCTCGTTCCCAGGGACATCCCCGTGGACTTCAAGTACATCGCCGAGCCCAGCATGCACTCCATGCCAGCTGTGACCCTCTCCCCCAACGGTGAGTCGTCGGATCTCAGTGCTCCGTGGGGTCCCCGGGGGAGCGGGAACCCGCATCTCTAGGGTGGCGCCGATTCGGGCCCCCTAGCGATGTAAGAACGAGAGAGGCCGGGATCACCCCGGTAGACGTCCCAGAGCCCGTCACAGGATGGGGGCGAGGGCCCGGCCCAGACATGTTTGATAAACATAGATTCCGCTTGCACAAGCGGCCCGTCGAGCTGGGCTGGAAACACAGGAGCGAAGCAGCGCTGTGAGGGATGGGAGGGGCGCCGCCCCGGCAGTCGGATCGCCCTCAGTTCGGTCGGTCCTTCTCCTGTGAGGTTAAGGTGCGAGCTTCCAGTGACGTGCGCCCCAGGGGTCGTCTACAAAAAAACCTGGAAACCACTGAACAAAGTGTTCAAGCGAGGCCCAAGGGATCTGTTGTCCCATTAATCATCCATCAATCGCCATTAATCGGCTTATACAACATTCGACCTCTATTTTGATAACTGATTCATCCATTTAAGCTTTTAAAAAGAAAATTAGAAGAATTTCAAGATTTGAAGTCGATGCTCTCTGATCTCAGTTTCCAAAAAGACAAGCATTTTCTGGTTTCTCTAGTCCTCGATTAAAATAAAAAAGGACCATTGGAAGTCATTTAAAGACCTTATTCTGGCTTTTGTGGAACAGACGTTTTCCACAGTCTTTGTGTCGCTGTGTGACGCAGACAGCTCTAGGATTAAATGGTGCGAGAACTTAAAAGCACAATGCAGTTGTTTATCGCTATGAAAGAGCATTAAAACGAGTATGAAACAACATTGTACCCAATGTCAACCGATATTGGTTCAGAGTGGAGGTGTTAAGATCGGGATGAGGACAGAGGTGTGTGAGAGCGGGGGGAGGCAGGAATAACAGGTGGTCTCCTCAATCCAACGCTTCCCTCCGACTGAGGAATCCCCCCGCCGCAGGCCGTCAGCCTCAACTAACATCAGCTCTCCTCGTCCGCCCTCCCCGCCCCCGCACACGCACTCACGTCCCTCTCTCTCTCTCTCTCTCTCTCTCTACCTACTGCCTTTCATCCGCTCGCTCGCTCGCCCGCCTCTCTCCCCTCCTATCCAGGCCTTCCCGTTCGTCCCGACGCGGTTTGTTTCTGTTCCAGCGCGGCTGAATAATGAATGCGCCCTCAGCGGGAGGCCGTTCAGCTTGCTCTCGCGCCTAAATGGCACCCAGCCCCCGTCGACACTGCATCCCCCCCCCCCCCCCCCCCCCCCCCCCCCCGTCTTAACTAGCGAGACAGAGCCCGACCAAATTGGCCTCGTTGTTTTGGCCTATGGCTTTTGACGTTTGCGGACAGCGGCGTCTTCGTTTTCCATGTAGAGAGGACGGACCCCCTCCCCCCCCCCCCCCCCACACACACACACACACACACCCCCACCCCGCACGATCGCTTCCTCGTACCACACTAATAGCTTCCATCATGTTCCCTCTCAAGAGGTGCGGCCGGCCGCGTGATTCCCCGACGCTGGAGTGCGGGCTCTCACCGCCGCGCCGTGGCTTCGAGGCGGCGCCGGGAGCGCTCTGTAAGAGCGGACCTCGGCCCGGGCAGCCGCTGATGAAAAACCTCTTTTCATTTGCCTCCAAATTGCCTCAGCCTCTCCGCTCTAATGACGGCGGGAGCGACGAGTCCGCGGCCCCTTTCCGGAGTGTCGTCCGCTCGGCTTCCCAGCCTTGGTTTTGTACCAGATACTAGCCTGGGCCGTACAAGACAAGACGCGTCTCAACTAGTCCCACAACTAAAGACAAACTGGAAGCCGATGGACAGTTACCCGCACCTTACGGCAATTCAGAGTCTCCCATCTCCAATTGGACTGCGAGAAGAGGCCGCACTGAGCTTCATGTGTCGTATCGCAAAGGTTCTCGCTGCCAATGCACGCACACCGCTGCTCCTCTCAGTTTAATACAAAACAGGACATCACCCTTCAGCAGCGAGAAACCTCTCGCGGGGAGGTCAGGCATCCGCCTCAGTTGTTTGGGCTGGAGAGAAAGAGGAGAGGGTTGGCGGAGAGCGTGACTGGGAGTGACGGTGGAGAGAGACAAAAGCCAGCTGTGTTTGATGTAATGAGGGCAGTAGTGGTAATAGTAAGAGGGGGAGGAGGAGGAGGAGGTCCTGGATCCCCACAGCACCCGTGTAGTTCTGAGAGGAAGATGAGGCGCAAAGATGGAAGAAGTCATCATTTGTCTGCCTGTCCTTGCAGGTAAATGGCTAGCCTGCCAGTCCATGGACAACCAGATCCTGATCTTCGGAGCTCAGAACCGCTTCAGACTGAACAAGAAGAAGGTCTTCAAAGGCCACATGGTGGCCGGTTACGCCTGCCAAGTGGACTTCTCCCCAGACATGAGGTAATCCCCCCCCCCACCCCCTCCCCTCCTCCTTTTCTGATTAAGGGCAAAACTACACAACCGAGAGCATCACAGCTAATGAAGTGTTTGTAATAGTCGATAAAGGGCTGTGGGAAAGAGCCGCCGTGTGCTGCATTTTGAGTAAAAGGAGGGCAGTGCAGCACTGTGATTTTGTCCTGAAAAACTCGGCCATTAAGAACTCCACACTCCACTCTACCCACTTATCAGCATCACCCACGTCTGTGAGCGGGCAGCCTAACTTCCTCTCTGTATCCATGGCAACATCGCCACACTCGGCTCCCGCAAAATACCAAAAGAATTTCAGACTCCCACCTTTTTGGCAGGTGGAGTGGAAACGAGAGGAAATTTTTAGCAAAGTGCTAATCTTTTCATCCTCTGCTTCTCTCCTGCTCCTCCTCCTCCTCCTCCTCGCTACCAGCTACGTGGTGTCAGGAGATGCAGATGGGAAGCTGAACATCTGGGACTGGAAGACCACCAAGCTGTACCACAGGATCAAGGCCCACGACAAGGTGTGCATAAGCGCCCTGTGGCATCCACACGAGACGTCCAAGGTCATCACGTGCGGCTGGGACGGACAGATCAAACTCTGGGACTAGACGCGATTCTGTTCGGGGGGGGTCTGGGAAAGGACGGACACAACTGAACTGGTTCACTGTAGAGAGACGGAAAAGGACAGGTTTCCCACGGATTATGCGAAAAGCCTCGAGTGAAAGCCAGAGGGCTGGTATCCAGTCTGGAAGATTGTTTGTTTCTGTTTGTTTTGTTTTCTTAACGCTTTCATGTAAGCCCAGAGAATACGTACACATGTATTATCAAAGACGAAACGCAGGCATACCTTTACAACCGCTCGCTACTGCTGAAGTCCACTCACAGGGGTTTGTTTTTATTTTTGAAATGTTTTAATATGGTTTTCATTGTCCAGCGTGACATCACTGTTGAATATTCTCCTGTTTCAATTTCATGATCTGCCCTTTGTAGAAATAAATATTCTGTAAATTTGACCTTTTAACGAAGCTGAAGAATCGTCACGTTTGTTTGTTGAACACAAAAGCACGAGGAGCACCACGAGCAGCAGTCCCGTCTTTATTCACCACTTGTGGAGGCCGGTTCTTTCCAAAGTCGGGACAGAAGTGTCTTTTGTGTCCAAGTAGGGTCTCTGACTGGCGTAGGGAGCAGACGGGGGAGTAGACCCGGGGACGCCACTCCAGGCCATCACAGGACACACACATGTACGCCATCCACTCGCATTCACACCTCGGGGGGGCAATTAGGAGATGAGTCCACCTAAACATGAGGGTTTCTAGACCGTCGGGAGGATATATGGAGAAAACCCAGGCGAACACAAGAAAGTGCAAGCTCCACACAGAGAGGCATCGGTCTTCGGGTTTGCTTTTTAGCGCTTTTATTCCGTGCACTCTCGCATCCCCCCCATCAAAAGTCCCCCAAACGCAAAACAATAACGGGGAGACATTCTTTGCATAATTGCCACATTTTCTTGTTCTAGGTGTAGTCGCACCGGGCTTCGGATGTACAGTCTGTTTATCCCCTGCCTCTGCAGCAGATCCCATCAGTTTACCCAAATGAGCCTCAGCCTGTTCGTCCTTCTCGTGCGAGAAGCACACTCCGCCTCCCAACAAACACCGAGGCCAGGATCGTTCCTCCCTACCCGACGCCCTTCCACGCAGCGTATCCGGTCGGTCCGAATCCCGCTCTGTCGGGAGCGGTCGCTGTAGACCTGCTGCGGGAGAGGTTGCCTAACGTTTGGCTTTGGACCAAGACGGACGGGGCCGCGATCTCTCTCTGGAGGCGATTACTCTGCCCTTCCACGGGGGCCGAGGTCGCCGTGGGCCTCGAGACGACAAGTCCGGGCATGAGTAGAAGCAGCTCCTCAAAACGGTCCCGATAAGAGGAGGTCGGAAGCGAGAATCTGCTCAGATGTGAAGCCCGTGCTCCCGGTCGGCGGCAGCCCGGCGCTCTCAGGCCGTCCACGCGGCGTTCACCCAGCTCAGCGTGTAGGCGCTGCTGGCGTTCAGGACGTTCTTGTGCAGGAAGAGGCGAGGCTTGCCCGGGTCGCTGTGGACGTGGAAGAGGCGGAAGTTGGCCCGCTCCAGCTCCCTGAGCAGGCTGAACCAGTAGCGCACCACGGACGGGTCGTCCCCGCCCACCTCGAAGCCGGCCCAGTGCAGGTGGAGCTCCAGCAGCAGCTGCCCCACCGAGTCCAGAACTCCCTCCAGCACCAGGTTCTCCAAAATCTTCCACTCCGCGCTCTCCATGTCCGCCTTCAGCACATCCACCTGGAACAGGTGAGGGGGGGGAGAAAAAGAAGAAGATTACTGTGTGCGGCCCTCTTCTTCGGGTAATAAATGAGATCCATTATACGACCAGGACGAGTCTAAACCGTGTGGAATTATTCAACGCAAAAGCCATTAAAAGATGAAAAGCGGTAAGTGAAGCTTGGCCTCTGTTCTTGCTTCCGCGACGCCGATGATGGATTGAGCGAGGAGGCGGCCTGACAAGGTTTGCTGTGTCGGGAGCGGAGAGGAAGTGCTTCACAGGATGAATGTTAATGGCGCCCCTAGGTCATGCTCCTGTGCAGAGACTCAAAAGTATAAAGTGCATCCCAGCGACCTTGGGATGCACCCCCCCCCCCCCCCGAGCGGGCCCCTGATAGCATTTTCTCAGCTATTATATCGTGGAGCCACTAAATTAGCCTCTATAAACCCTGAGAGGAGATAAGGTTAAGGGAATTATCCGGAGGTGGCTCGGAGTATTGTAATGTCAAGGATTATTACATGAAAGATGACACCAGATAGCGGCTAAAGATAATCCAATGCTCTCTCTTTTCTTAATTCCGGGAAACAGGACCACGGCTGAATCGACGACATCATCTCTGCGCGGATAGGAAAGCGTTCCCGAGGTCCCCCCCCCCCTCCCCACTGCTGCTGCAAGGCCCCCCAGGCCTCGTTAGCGGGAGTGAAGTTTCAGAGAGTAAACTCCTCGGCCGCTGCCTGCCGAGCGCGTGTCCAAACGTCGCCCCCCCCCCCCCCCCCCCCCGCGGGCGCCCAGGCTCCCTCATGCGGGGCCGCGTGCTCTAATTGGACAGGAAGATGACGCGGCGCCATCACGGGCCGACGTGTTCATTCGGTCTCCGAGGGGAACGCGTCCGGCGGTGTCATTTGATCGCAGGCTTCCCGTGGCTTCGTTCTGTCTCACGGATGCAATGTTTTGTTTCGCCCCCCCCCTCCCCCCTCCCTCCCTCCCTCCCTCCCCCCACGATCCGGGGCTGCCGATATCAGCGCTCTCTGCGGGGGGAGTTTGCGAGGCCGTCCTGTCTGCTGCGAGCTGGGGTCCGTATGCCGGCGCAGCTGCGAGGGGGGGGGGGGGATGGCTGGCGCGAAATGGACTTCGACTGCTCTGTGAGGAGGAGATGAGACACAGTGACGGGCTCCCGGAGAGGCAGAGCGAGATGCCTTCGGAGATGGAGTGCACGCCTCGTTTTAATGGAACGCTTCAGCGCGCTCGGTCCGCTAGCCGAGCGGAAACGGAGGAGCTCCAGACTGTCCGCTGTTAGCAGCAGCCGCTGAGTCACTTTGACTTGTTTCGTTAATAGCAACTCCTCTCCGTGATGCTCGCAGGCCAACCGTCTGACCAAGCCCCTCACCCTCATCTCCCCACCCAACTTCATCTAGTAGTGTATTCTCAACTGATGCCCTACAAAAAAGCAATAAACTACTCACTTTTTGTATGTTTTAAGCACAAGAGTGAGCGTGGGGCTTGTTTTGATAAGCTGGGACAGCAAATCTTTTGAAGCAACATGGAGGCTCTACCGAATGGACAGTGTTGTCACACGACAGCAACAAGGTCTGGAGTTCGGCTCTGAACTGCCCTCAGGTGCGAGCGTGAGGGTGACTGGTCATCAGGTGGACCAAACCTTCCCTGACCTTTGACCTTGCAAAAAAAAAAGCGATCAAAATCCGCGTCCATCATTTCTGCAACGCTTCCCCGGAATTAAGCATGCACTCCGGGACAAATTCCAATTTAGACGCGCTTTTGATGAAAAGCTATCTTCCCGGGGTCTTCAAAGTCAAACACTTTCTTCGATGTGATTAAGCGTCTTTGAACCGAAGTTTAAACGCCGGCTTAATAGCTGGCCTGAAATCTTGTTTATTTCATGGCGGGCGAAGCAAAGCGGCTGGCGAGACTCCCGTTTACTCCCTTTGCTCCTGGAGGTTGGTGTTGTCACAGCGATTCCTCTTGTTTTTTTTCCCCCTTGTTAAGCAGAGAGCGCAGCGTCAGAGCTTGTTTGACCTTTATCGTGATGTTTTGTGCGATTTAATTAGTGCAGCCGCCTCTGGGGAGCGGATCACAATTAAAGATATTTAATTACACGTCGAGAGAGGTTTGTTGACTCTGCCGGCGCTCGCTGCAGCAGCGTCGTGGCGAAGCCTCGGCGAACAGAGATGCGCAACAGGCTCCGTCTTAAATAGTTGCATTCGTTTCGTTTCGATTTTACTTCCTGTGGTAAGTGTGTCGGGCCGGGCTCGGCCCTGCTTAAATGTCATGTGCTGTCGACACACTCTCTCCAATCGAGATATCACAGGTTAAATATGAACGCGTCGAACTCGCGCCGTCGCTTTAAGCGGGGGTAGAGATGTGGCTGTGACGTTAGCGGGTCCCACGGGTTGCCCGACACTTTGGAATGGACTGAAAGTACATGAGCAGCAATTCTACCCTTTATTTCACTGCTTTACACCCAACTGTAAACACGAATCTCCGCTCGACCTGACCCTCTGTGCTTTAGGACTGGAGTGGTCTAACCCCCGTTCTGTCTTCACTTCAGCGTGTCAACATTAGCACCGATGCAGTGCCCACTCACATCCACCAGGGGGACAAGTTTTGGTGCCAATATTCACGGATCACGGAGGATATTTCCTACTCGACCAGTGCTTGACACTGGGCAT
This sequence comes from Karalla daura, assembly GCA_029224185.1. NCBI lineage: Eukaryota > Metazoa > Chordata > Actinopteri > Chaetodontiformes > Leiognathidae > Karalla > Karalla daura. The sequence goes on from CM055206.1 coordinate 5,509,176, forward strand.
ATTGAATGAAGAGTCCCTAGACATCTATCTAAATCTAGACATTTACACTGGGTATATTAGGATCCGACCGATCAAAGTCCTTGATATCGCGCTTGTCGACTCGTCCACCACTGCTCCGTGCTGTTGGGGCCCAATTGTGTATTTGTGGCTGCAAATGGACGCACCAACATGCCGTTACTTCCTGCCACCTGGTATTTGTCCATGCGCCGTCTCGGCAGAGGAGTCGCCGGCGAGGTTTTTAATCGAGGCGGCCGAGAAGATGCCGCGCGAGCGTCATTCCCACCCCTCCCAGTGACTCGGTTGTTCTTTGCCGCCGCTCCCCCCTCCCGACGCCGAGGCTTTGAGGAGGAACTGGTGCTGCCGCCTCCTGCTCCTCGCTCCTCGGGCGCACTGTGTGCTCACATTAAAACCTCATTACAAGAGCGCAAGCGTGGCTCCGCATTTAAAACAGGCACTTTCATCTGCCAAACTGTTTGGTATACAAACTGACAAAACACACACGCGCGGCAAGGTTTATTTGTTCAAGTTTCCTCACACACCGAGTCCCCCCCCCCACATATGAACCATATAGGCCCATTTGGCCCCGGAGAAGAGCACAGAACAGCTCCCTTTGATTTACTTTTTATATGTTTGAATTTAAAAGATCTGAATGAATTGGATCCAACTAATTTATCCAATATAAACGCAACACACAGTTAAAAGCCATACCAGCGCAGGCCAACCTCATTATGGTAAAATATGTTCAGGAGAATGCCAGATGAGGTTTCCATTATCTGGTGTTGTTATTATTCATTTTTCGTGCCTTTAAGCAATTCTTTTTATGGTAACACCTGAGTATTTGACTAAGGCCCTGAAACCATTACCCTTAAGGCTATTAAGCAGTGCATTAAGAACAGTTAAGAGTTTCACCTGGACTACTTGGGGCATTTATCTGAAATTATTGGCCAATCTGCAGCTACATTTGTCCAACTATACTACTAGTACTTATCCTTAAGGGAGCAGGGCTATGTTCAGTAAGTAAAAAGTAGATAACTTCAGGAGTCAGAGACCTGGGAGTTCATCTTGCGAGAATATTCTCGGTACGTGAGATTCTAACATCTTTGGGGGTAAATAGAAGTTTCTACCAGGTTATAGTACAAGATGAAAAAGCCAAAGGGTTATGAAAACCAATAGGCTCTAGCCTCAAAGTCCTGCTGTGTAGAATCTGACCATTTATCATAATTCCAGGTGGGAACATTGCACTCCTGCAGGAATGCAGGATTCCCAAAACCCTCATTTATGATCCGTACCGCTTTCCAATATACTTCTCTATCAATCCCACAGTGAGCAATAAATGCATATCAGTAATTATCTCTGTCTGTTATTGCTAAAATGGAGAAACTCGCTCCAACAGCAATTTTTATTAGTTCTGCAAAAGAAGCTTGGCTTCTCTGACCTTGAATTAGCATTTTTCCTGTTTCCAAATAGTCGTGTTCACTGCGTCTACTGTTTATTAGTATGCGCGCTTGGTGTGCATTTATATGATTGATCTTGTATGCAGATCCCTATCTGATGAGGGGAAACACAATCCCTGAGGGGCTTTGAAGAGGCAACATTCAGCATGATAATATTCAAAAGTGGGAAATCAAGCGATGAACGTGGCTTTATCGTCCTGCAGCCTGAGACAGACGACAGAGGGATGAGTCACGATGAGCCGCGTGATGTTGGTGCCTGCTCCTGGACACATGTTGCATAGAGTGTGCAAGCGTAGAGAGTTGCATAGAGACTGTTCTATCGTGGAGAAAAGAAATCCCCTTTCTCGTACCTGCCTGTGTCCAAAGTCATTGAGGATGGTGGCCAGTTTCTTGGTGCTGGCGTGCTGGCGCTGGGCGAGGACGGCCGGGTTGGGGTCCCTCCAGTCCACGGAGAGCCGGTGGAGCCACATGTCGGCCTCCTGCTGGTGAGGCTGCTTCAGGCCGGGATCGAAGCAGTGGACCTCGCACCCCGCCGATGCCAGGGAGTGTTCCAGGGAGCGATCGTCCACACCCAGCCTGCACACATTCAAACAGCATGAGTATGTGAACGGTGGCATTGGATCTTAGGGCTGTTTCCTGTTAGACATGAAGCCATTGGTATTATTAGAGTATTATCAGACGAGGCAATTGAAGCACTTTGGCTCACTGTCTGGTTTCCTCCATGTTTGGAGCTGGACCTCCACCAGGAACGTCCTTGTTTTCAGCTTCGACCGCACATGGTTTTATATCAAAAAGAGTAAATTTGTCTTTTGTCCATCTATTGGATCAATAACAATCCACCCCGGGAGTTCAGTCGCACGCTGCAGCTGCTGATGAGAGCCATCGAGCGGCATGGCTCAGATTTCATGGGAAATCTAATGAACAGTCAGGCTGGATGAAGGCTTCCTGTTTGATTCCGCTGCTGAAACTTAACAGCTGACAAGCTTTGTTACGCTGAGAAACATCCGATCTCCTTTGTGACACAACGCAACAGGGGCTCTGACACAAGCAGCCTAACGTGTCAAGACACACCGGTGAGCCTGAGGATCCCCGAATTCTCATGATAAAATCCCTCGCAGAGCCACAGAAGCCTCATGTCAAACACCATTGAGTCACTGTGATCCTAACTTGACCTGCTCACTTAAAAGCCCATGAAAATCAATAATGAAAAAAAGAAAAACAAGAGCTGAAGAGGATATTTTTTGCCAAGAGGCACTTGTTTCGTCTCATGTTCTCCCTTTTCTCCCTTCTTTTACCTTTCCTCCTCTGATGTTCTGCTCCTCCATTATGAAATATGATGTCTTAATGCAGGCAGACACACACACACACACACACACATTTCCCTGGATTTCTGTCTCTTTCATGCTGCTCCCTCGCTTCCCCCTCTCTCTATATCCCACCCTCCCCACTCTAATCCTCCAATTTTCTCCCTTCCCTCCTTTCTCAGTCACTGTCTCTGCATTCCCTGGTGTCTAGTTTTATGCTGCGGCTGTCTTCTGTAATTGCGGCGGAGGGAGAGCGTCTCACAGCACACGCCTTTTACAGATGAGGCACCGGGTCCCTGAATGCATCCCGCCAGCAGGCAGATGAGCTATGAGTAGACGGGCCAGATTGAGATGCAACTAGACGTCTCTTTTTACCACGCTAAATATTTCACATATTTTCGCAGAGAACCAGAGGCGATCTGACCGGGAGTCGCTGCAGTGGCACTTAAGACGACAAGGATTCGGGGATTACTCTCAGTGGAGTGGGAGAGGGGTGCGGGGGTTTGCAGGATGACCAAGGACTGGTCTCTACAAGCCATAATATCCTCTCTCATGAGACCTCGGAGCGCAGGAGCAGCAGTTCTCTATAATGTCCTGGAAACCAGATGCGTCGGTGTGATGGCGTGTGATCAGTCACAAACACCTAGTGGGCTGTAAATCTGAACTATTATGTCAACAGCCTGTCTGGATGCTGTGGATCTGGGAGCTGCGGCTGGTAAACAAACGCACTGGGTGGGCCTGGAAACTATCCGCCGTCTGCTACTCTCTTTGAAATTCTCCGTTCTAGCCTTTCTACCTTTGCCATCACATCCTCTCTTATTTTTATTCTCTTTGTCTCTCGGCGCTCTCAAAATATGACTGTTTACACGAGTGCCTTCGTCTTTCCACCTCCTCGCTCGCTCTCGCACTCTCTCACTGCAGCAAATATTAACATATGCGTGATCAGTGAGTGATGAGATGCAGGTATTTTTAACTCCCTTGCTGTGCTTTAGCCTATATAGGCGCTCTAAATTTTACCCACTGCTCCACACGACCTGCAGTCGGCAAGGAGAGCCGTGGACCTCTGTCAGATGTCGGAACAAAAGTCCTTCTGCACTTTTTCTCCGGATGAGGAAGAGATGATGTATGCAGCAAAAGTTGGACTGCCTATGCAAGACCAAGTTCCTTGAGGAGAAGAATAAGACTGGAAGTTTGAGGGAATCTAGTTTACTACAGGCTTGATGCAGTGGATCTGTGAATAGTGCTCTTGCCTCCCAAAAATGAGTTGTGAATGCGAGAGTGAATGATGCGTGTACGTGGGTGTGTCCTGTGATGGAGTGGCGACCTGTCTGGGGTGCATCCTCCTGGCTTCATTAAACAATGTGCACTCGAGATAGGCACCCTATGACACTGGTGTGTCAGTAATATCTGATAAGGGAATATAGAGGGAGCCCGCTCCGCTCCAGTCCGCATTACAATTGTCAGAGCAGCAAAAAAAAAAAAACGTGGGGAATTAAAAACATTCATCTTTGTTTCTGCCACATTGAGCCAATGAACCAGGAGGCGTGATCGGTCTTTTCCACTGGAAAAGCAAAGATGTCACTAATGACACTAACGACGTTTGTTCTGTTGAAATGTGACACATGACTGTGCAGCTCAACACCAGGTGCCCGGGACTGATGCGGCTCTATCCGCTTTATTGTTTACAGTGGGGTCCTAATGTTCCATCTTCCCTGGATTTATACGGCTCATAATGTCAACATGATGAAGAGGCCTACAGTCCCAGCGTCATGCGCTCCCTGGTTTGCTTTTCACGTTTGCGTTGTGCTGTCTCACGGTCCTACACTCCTGGCTTGAGGTCTGGGTTCTGGCCCGAACACAGCCGGAGATTTAATGCGTGTTCACATAATAGCCCGTGAAAGTGGATACGTTTCCCCGTGTACACCTGTGCTTTCCTTCCAACAAATAATCACAGTGACAGCAGCTGCAGTTGCGGCCACCATAATACAGGTGAGTCGTTCTCCGGTAGTTATTTCTATTTCATAATCACGCTCGGGAGGGAACAAAGGGGCAGTGGCTGGAGTCACCGTGGCCTTTGTTCTTAATACCCCTGTTGCTGCTGTACCAGCAGCGCCTCACACAAACCAGTGATTAAATTGTAGCGGGCGAGCAAAATGGTTTCAATGCGCGTGTTTGATTGGCGTGACAATAATGGATGATTCATCCTCTCAGATGGCACTCGATTGCAGCGGGACGTCTGTGAAGACCTGATTGTGGCGACTGTGGGGAGGGGGGGGGCGAGATAAAACGGTCCTGCGGCGCGATCAAAGACATGGACTCGCAGATGGAGATTAGAGAGGAAGGTGGAGGAGGATGAGACAGGTGGCCGGGGTGGCTGATTGGTCTTTCACGTGGACAAACATCGCACATTCGCCTGCACGGCCCTCTGGTCTAACTCCGTCCACCGCCATGCAACCGACCAATCAGAGGGCGGCTGCTCGTCCTGCCCAGGCACGGCCGTCTACAGCTCGTTACACAGCAAGAAAATTAGACGTATCGTGCGTGCACACACACACACACGAATGCACACAGGAGTACACACGCACACAGTACGTGCAGATACCCAGTAATGCAGTGTACACACACACACAGATGCACGCTTAATAGTGTTTGGCATTTCTATTAAAGTCAGTGAAATGTGCTGCTGTGGGCTGTTTTCGGGCCTTTGCGAGTCTCCTGCACAGCAGAGCAGAAGTCTCCTGAGAATGAGATACTCAGCATACCTGACATAGATTCAAGAATATGGCCAAGGAGTCTCTGTGTGCAGGCGCGCGTGTGTGTTTGCAATATGAATTTAGGTCAGATGAGGGGCACAGAAGGAGAGAGATAACTCGGTGTGTCCAGAAAAGTTGAATTTCAGAGAGTGGTTTGATTTGTTCTCTACTCAGTTTTCTTCTTACTTCTTACTTCTTTCTCCTTCCGTGGAATTTTCACTTTTTAGGTCGTCTCGCCGTTATTGCGTCGTCCGGAGTTGAGGAGCGACTTAGCGCAAATTGAATTCATTCCAGGGGTCTTAAGGGATCAGTTAGATAGGAGGGAAAAATGTTAATGCAGCCTTTGGAAAAAAAAAAAAAGTCAGAGCTGTGAGTCACAGTTTCCCAGGATGATATTCAGGTCAAATGTTAAAATGTTTTCAGAAATCACAGAGAAGACGCATTCCTTTTATTTTCGTCTGCTCGTCCGCATGAGTGACTTCCCATCAGTCAGCCGGGGGATATCAGAAATGTTCTCCTCCAATCTCTCCGTTTGACCCGTGACCCCTTTCCCTTAGCGAAGCAGGAAGCCAGACACAGCAGACACCGCTCTCTCCCCCATTGCTTCCCACCTGGATCAGTAACGATTGCCCGCCTCGATGCCCGCACACCTGGTCTTGTCTTTCAACGGTCAAATTAATAAGCTGCCTGCCTCCTGCAGAAAAGTCCCCCCCAACCCCTCCCCTCCTCCACATCATCCCCAGACATCAGCGCAGCAGAGGCCCAGCAGGGCGGGAAGAGGGCTGAGCTGGTCCCAGACACAAAACCAATCTGGAGTGACTGACTCCCCAATCTTAACAAGGTCAAATACCTCGGTGGCCCGACCGACGTGATTTAAGATTAGTTGCCACTCAAGCAGAGGAAGCAGAGGTGGAGAGGCTGGTGCGCACTGATGTAGGAGGGATGGAGAGAGGATTAACCTCGCCGTTATCACCGCTCTACTCCACAAATTATAAGGAAGAGTAGAGAACAGAGAGATAAAACCTGCTACCTGGACCAGCTGAACGCTCCACATTCGTTTGAAACCGACAGAAACTACTGGCTCTGTGAACAATTAGTCATGGGACGGGAAGACATAAAATGACAAAGCTCACAAAGGAAACGAGATATTCTTCCCTTTCCATTGTGTCGAAAGTACAGTACGCCTCATTCTTTGATGAAATACTGAGAGAAAAAACCTGAATGTTCTCCTCCAAAATAAAATCAAAATTGTCATGTGTGAGGCAATAATAGCGGCAATTAAGACTAGAGAGAAATCACAGCCTGTCACGGAAACAGATGCTGTGAATAACTGTTGCATCTGCAGATAACACACTGATTGTCTGAAAATTAATGCTATAACAGTCCTGTTGTGCTGTAGATGCTGTAGATGACAAGCAAAATGCGGAGACTGTGCTATATGTGTACTGTCATAATGAGGAACTGTCTTAAAGGGTTGACATGGAGTGATGGGACAGAAGAACAGGGTGAAATAAGACACCAGGTAAAACAAAACAAAAACAAAAAACGTGTCTCGTGCGCACCCGAAGGAATAAACCCTGCAGTGTTTGCTTCGTATCCTGTGGGCCAGGCTGTACTTGGAGTCCATACATGCAGCCCAGGCACCTTTGGTCCCCTGCTGTGCTGCTTCACCACTGGCCAACGATTCACATGATACCTAGAAGAAAAAAAAAACAAAATTGGACATATTGGACGTTAATTGGGCAAGGTGTAGTCCGAAAACATGCGTGTTTGGGTCCATTGGAGACTCCAAACTGACCGTAGGTATGAGTGTGAGAGTGAATGATGGCAACCCACGCAGTGCTTGTCCCTGCCTTCACCTTGTGTGCACTGCAGAGAGGCACTGGCAGAGCGCCCCAACACTATTATGGCATAAAGCAGGTCTGATGATGGATGGAGCCGAGTGGAGCACACATTATATGTGGGTTTTCATATAGTTGTGCTACTTTCTTTACTTTTGTTGACCTTTGGCATCCTGTAATGTCAACATAATGCTTCTGTTCCGAAAGAGTCTCTAACACAGCGTTCCTCCATATGCCACAAGGACAGACCTCAATGAATGCGCAATAGGGAGATATTACTTATGTGCTAACGACCTGCGGAGCAGTCAAGGCCACACCTGGGCCATGTATGAAGCATGTAACTATACGTGTGTACTCTTAGGACTGCAACTCCATGTCCATGTGCATGTGTTCGTGAGTGCGTTCATTGATTGGATGTGTGTGCATTTGTGAGTTTGTGAGGTGTCTATATGGGATGGACATCTATTTTTTATGATACGAATCAGGACCCAGATACTATAGATCACTGCGCAGTGCTACTGGTTTAAACTCCATATCCACACTATTTCATCATGATATGCAGTGGGGGCTGATGCAGCTCTACAGTGGAAAGAGAGACATAACCCAGCTGTTGAAAGTACGGAAAACAAGGTGGAGACTGTAAGGATGTTTATCTTAAAAGATTAAGATAAACATCTATAGTGGGCTGAAAATGCAGGCAGACTGTCAGGCTATTTCATCAGTTTCGAGGACAGTAAACTGGCTGACTCTAGAACAACAGGAGAATGTCCCTAAATGTTCGTTCAAATCTTTTCAACTGAACACTAATACATTTATTGTCTCGTGGGCATAGGAAATTAATTGAGAAAGTGTCAACAATCTGTCAGTGTCCCTTAATCCTGGCTCATCCTCTACAAAAATCCATTTCAAATAATGAAATGAGTGCGAGCCAGATTCCGCTCCCGCTGACCAAAAGCCTTCTGTGTTCACAGTTTGATTGTGCCTCTCTGTGCATGTACCTGGGTAATCTGTGCACACAGTAAGCGCATGTGTTGACTTCTTGCTTTCTGGCTTCCCTGAGCTTCAGAGAGCTTCCAGAGATTTGCAGAGGAGTGCACAGTCTTGGCACGGGCGCTGTAAAACGAAACATAAATCTGTGGCTCTACTGTACACGTAAAAGATGGCGATCTCCTGCACTCTGCAGCTCGCACGGCCGCCTCAGGTTGACTGAAATGAAGCCTGACCGAAATGTTTTATGGCGGCGTAAATGTGACATAAAAGCAAGACATAAAAAAGTTCATTGTCAGGCCTGAGGCGACGGCGGTTTAGTTACTTATTTATTGCCCGGTTTTAAAAATTGGAGTCGGGAAAGTGCCATTACAGATATATCATACATTATCATAAGTGAAATAGTTCTACATTACTTATTCCACTTTTCAACAAGGTGAACTGTAACCTCTAACGCCGCAAGAATATTCTCTGCCTCAACCTCTTACTCCTATCAGGACCACTTTGGTGCAGTGTGGCTGCAGGATTCGGAAAGTCCTCTTTGCACACCAGGTGCAATGGGCGCAGAAATCGTATTGTACACTCGGGTGGCGCCATAATGCGTTAGAATGAACTCGGAGCTCACGCCGTGAACGTGCTCCAGCTGATGTGCCCCACCCTGTGCACTGACATGCAAAGTCACCCATCTGTGGACTTAATCGCTGGCAACGAATCGCTGACTGAAAATTGTTCTCCTGGATACTGAGCAGTAAAAACTGACCCGGGAGAACGTTTTCATTGGAACGCCCGTCACCGACAAGCTAGCAGTGACCGCTTGTTGTCGGAGGGCCAGTCGGCGAAAAGAGAACGTTTCATGCTGCTGTTCTCCTGTGGGGAAACTCTGAGAAAACTGTGTCATCCGTGTGTGTGTGTGAGTGCGTGTGCATGCATGCGAGATACACTGACTGCTATTGATTGGACAGTTATGTCGCAGGCCATCTCTCTGAGTAACAGCTCCACCAGGCACTGTGTCAGTCAGCATTACGGCGGAGGATGCTGCGATCCCACCCTCCGACTCCCTCCACCCTCGCCTGTCACTGCTCATGATGGACATCTTCCCACAGAATTCACACTTACACACACACACACACACACACACAGAGTCACACAATCTCTTTCTCTCTGTTCTTGTCCTTGTCGCTTCCTTTCACACACACAAGTGGTTGCGCATACATGTCCACACACACAAACAGCCCCGGGGCTGATTCGCTATGAGCTGAATGTCTGCTTTGTGAAAGATATTGAACAAGTTGCTTAGTCATTTGGAGAGGGAAGCTCTGCGTCCGGGAAAAAATAGATGAGCTGCTGATTTATCCCCGAGCCAATTCCATCACAATGAACAACGCCGCACATGGAAAAAATACCACTGTTCATCCATCCATCCATCCATCCATCCATCCATCCATCCATCCATCCATCCATCCATCCATCCATCCATCCATCCATCCATCCATCCATCATCCACATTTTTGCTGCATGCTTTTGGACTGTGGGAGGAGGTGGGAATAAACCTGCGCAGACGCAGGTAGAACATGCACGCTCCACACAGGAAGGGGATTGAACCGGGGGGACCCTCAATGGCGTCCACCTGTGCACCGCGCCGCCACGTGGAGGATGGCGCAAACAAGAGCGCAGTCATTGCCTCTCCCCTCACGACAGAGACCGGGGCGCTGACTTCCAGCCTCTCCCCGATTCCCTCGACGCTCCCGACATTATGATTCCGAACATCTTAATCGATTTGCAGTAATTTAATACTGACATAAGCTAACAAACAAACCGCGGCGTCCCATTGATTGAGTGCGAATAGACGAGCAGTGGGTTCCATCTGTATGGTAATCAATAGAGTAATGAATTATGTGTGTGCTGTCGGGCAAGACAAACACTGCGTGGCTGAGCTGAATGTGAAAGAGACACGGGCGTCGCTCGCCGCTGACAGATGCGGGCTCCGATATGCACAACAAAGCAACGCTGCTGCCTCTGCCTCCGCGAACCAAAGTCATCCGTCTTCCCGCCGCAGTGCTACGTTTTAATGCCTCCGGTTGTGATGCTAATCTCTCGTTAAAATAATAGATGCAGGTGTAAGAAGTTGTTTTCCCTGATGGGCCGCGGCTCGCAGCGCGCAGAGTGCAGAGCGGCGCAAGGCAGGAAAAAGATGAAAGACGCGACGCTAATGGTGGAGAGGGGTATGTTTACAGTTCTTTGTCTGAAAGGTAGACTTTCAGAGTGTTACAAGAAACCGGCAAACCTGTCTCTGCTTTCAAGCGCTCATAATACTCCCATGTCCTCACATCTTCTCTGGGAATTTTTCATTGTCCCGATTCCTTTTGCGCGTAGACAACTCGGCCCATTTGGCGACACCCTCAAAAGATAAAGGTGGAAAATTTGAGTTATATCAGAAGTCAGTTGGTTCAACGCTTCGGGGGGAGGGCTTTGTTGCAGTTTTGATGAGGGTTGAGAATGTGAGCACTGACATCTGAAAATATGGAGCCAACAAAGGGAGGCAATTAGTCTAACTTAGCATACGGTTCTCCTCATTCTATCTCTCTAATTGCCCTCTATAGATGCACCTCCAGGAGACCCCACGCAGCACTGACAAGCAAATAATGTAATGGATACATGGGTACGCACGCGCAACACAATGTCCTGTAAAGAAACAGTTACACAAAGATATCATACAGCACAGCGTCATAAATATGTTTACGGAGGCTAGTTATCGTATTACTGTAAGCGGGGGAAACATTATCATTGTTCCAATCATTCATAATAGAGTGAAAAGAAAGCAGCCCGAGCGAAGTCATCTGCATTCATGTCCACAGTTACATTTTTCTCTCGTACGCCATCGCCTACAAACGTCCATGACATCCAGCAAACAAAAGCAGTTTTATGAACGGAAGCTGGCGTTGAATACCAGCAGGAGGCCCGGGCAGCAATTACTCACTTGTGTTGTTGTGATGTAGTTCAGGAACCTTCTCGCCTCGTCCTCCAGAGAGTGACCCTCACTGGCCCAGGGCTCCAGGTTGATATGCCATCGAGGCGTCTGTGGAGACACACACACACACACAGTGCATCATTATTAATAACGAAGAGAGCACGAACTCTGACAATTAACTAACATCAAAGTAGGCCACTTAGATGAAATCCAGTGCAAGGACAACAACAAAGGGAGTTTTATTCTTTCAGGTATTACAACCCACTTGTGTGTGCGCACTGTCGGAAAACAAGAACTGGGTCACAATGTGCTAAGTGGAGGATTTTTATTCTCCCACCTGTAAGTGACAAATTAACTGCTAGAAGTTCATTTCCGTCGTTATTTTCGTCAAGCGGCGAAAAAGTTAATGCGGATGAAAGAGAAAGTTGAGCGTAAGAGAAGGTACAGCTGCGTCCCACGGTGGAAAAACACCACCTCGGCGCTGCTGGGTGATCACATTCCAGCCCTGTTTTATGGCCCGCTTCTCTCTTTTCCCCTTTCTTTTTTCTTTTTTCTTACACGGGAACAAGCCTGCTTATGATTAGGCAAAGAGGGATCGAGCCACAGCGATCCATTTGCTGATTGCGCAACCAGTTATTGGGTCGCACGCCGAGGCCGAGTCGCGACGACTCCCCCTTGTTACAAGCGCGGGCGCCCCTTTTCATTTCCAGGTTTTGTTTCTCTGGATGTGCACAGATAGTCTCTGCATACTGTTTGGCTTTGTCCCGCTGCCGTATTGGCACATCTGGTGAACGACCGGCACCGGGCACTGTGATGACATCAGGTCTGTTTAGGAAAATAAGCTGGCGTTGGAATTCACCCGCATGTTTCCACGCCCCTCGCTCTTCACTCACACAGAAACCCTGCGGCCTCAGAGCTGCTACTTTTTTTGCATAAAAGTGGCTTTGTGTGATATGCCATAAATTCGGAGCTTGTGGACTTTAGTAATTGGACACTGGTCACTTCTGTCATGTTTTCATTTGTGTGATGTACTGCCGTAAGTGGGAGAAATACTCTCACGGAACAAACTGTGTTATTTCATTTACTCCAATTTTGTGTGCTTTACCGGTGCGGAGATTGAAAAATCATCGCAGACACACAGGCACACGGATACCTACAGTATAAGCCTGGGAATAATATGCATGTGCACGCAGGCGCCTCCATTTGCACTATTTGTACAAATATGCACAGATTTGAAACCAAGCACCCACTCGCGTACATAGATTATCCACTAATGGGCTGTCTTCTCTCCCTCGCTGCACACGTGTGCGCAAACCCACACTTTGGCCGCGTAGCGACACGCACATACACTCCCAGCACTCTGCTAATACATTATCTATGACAGCACCATGTGTGCCATTTCCTCCTCCAGTGATGCTGATCCCGGACCTGCCAACGGGGAGAATCAGCTGTCCCTTTAATGGCAGCGGAGCGGGATCCGCGCAACACTATTCACTGTTTGGCATTCAGCCTTTAATCGATTTGCGGCGTGTCAAAACATCTGAATGCTTGCCGTGCCTCAACTCACCCCCTCCCTGCTCGCTCGCTCTCTCTCTCTCTCTCTCCATCATGGCATCCCTCTGTTTTCCTCTCTTTCTTCTTCTGCATTTAATCTCCTTCTCTTTCTCCTCTGCTTCCATGTGCGTTTCTCTCTCCCTGCGCTCTTTGGTGTCTCAATTTAGAATAATTGCACCCCTGACACATGATGAGAATGATTAGCCCTGCAGGAGGAGCAGAGTGATTGATGTGCACGTGTGGTTTTCAGTCTATAGATACTATTTTCTGTGGTTTCAGTTCCCTAATTTGACTGTTGCATCAACAGGCCACACACACACACTCTCTCTCTCTCCTTCACACACGCACATGCCAGCAGGACTGTGAAGAGATCCATGAAGAGATCAATTTCAGGAAAGGATGAGGGGAAATTTAAAAAGTAATTTGAAGAGGCCGGACTAATCTCCATATTACATGAAAATCTGGCATTTCCATCTTGCTGCCTGAATTGAACATCGAGCATGGTTAGTCATGGCTCGAGTGTCACAGAGGGCGCAGAGTGGATGTTTCACTATCTCAGGCTGGGTTGCAGAGCGAAGAGTACAGAGCCATTGACATCTTTGCTTTAAGTGATAGCAGGACAAGGTGCAAGTTAACAACTGAGGGACAAAATCATGGCATACATAGCTGCTTTTGCCTCGATTGTAACTGTGTGTAGCGCCTGACAAAATAGGTTTTTACGGCAGTTTTCCAAACCATCTGATCCATTTTTCTAAATGCATAAATTTGAGTTAATAGCAGAGTCAGTGGGCGACAAATATTGTTGTATTAGCTGTGCTCAGCATAAGTTAGTATCTCATTACTTGAAAGCAAAGCAACTATAAAACAACAGTGATACTCGCACTGTGATAACTCCCACACCATAATTATCTGAAGATATTTAGATAGTGAAGTCACATGCTATAGGATGGGGCTAAATTGCTCCAATGTGTGTGTGTGTGTGTGTGTGTGTGTGTGTGTGTGTGTGAGTGTGAGTGTGAGTGAATGGTGCAGTCTGTGATGGACCGGTGTCTCCTCTGACACCAGTAAGTACAAAGTGGGTAAAATATGAAGGGATGGATAAAGGACTGTTCAAAAAGTGTATTTCTTTCCTCTGATTTTAGCTCTGTGGGGACTGCCTCTATTAAATTTCCATTCAAGTCTCATCTGCTCTGCTCTCATCTTTGAGCACAGTGCAGGTCGGGACAGGACAACCGATCAGAGAGCAGATATCTGAGACAATGGACTGACAGATTGTGGTGCATGAGGTGGGGTTGAATAGCAACAGACGGGGGTTGAAAGAAGAGGCTGAAATGGGGAGGAGTGGGATGATTGCACACAAATGTAAATAGACAGAGACTTTTGCCCGAGGAGAAGGAAGAGGAGGAGGCGTGCCTCCAAGGATTCTGGCTCTAAGACTTTACTAGAGAGCAACATTGCCCCGGAGATGTCAGACTGACTTGTACAACCTAGATTTTTAAATCTAAGTCTGTTTTCTCCCGGGCTGCCATCATTTCCACCACTTATTGTGAAGTTTTTCAAAGAACGAAAACAACCTTTGTCTGACAGCACCTTTTTTTTCCCCCTGCTGCTGAGGCTGAGATCCAGAGTAAAGATTGTGCATGTGCTTATGAGTGTATTTAACACACCTGTGAGCTGTAGCTAACTGCTGAATCATCATGGAGAGACGGCGAGATTAGTGTTAAGCCCTGCGTCAAGCAACAACAAGTCATCAGCACCTCAGGGATGGCGGAGGTAAGCAGTGTTAATAACAAACACACAGAACATCAGTCACAGATGTGGAGCCGCAGCTGTTTCGGCTCTAATCCCATGACATCAGACATAAGTGGCTCATCGGCATGAGCATTTGAGGAAGCTGCCTTCACATGGATGGAGGGACGGACAGTTAGTGATTAGGTTGGCAGATGATCCTCTGAGGAAAACGTCAATATTTCACTTTTGAATGGAGGACGGAGGGAAAAATCTGCACTCCTCTGGCTGGAAGACAACTCAGTTGAAATGTCACAAGACAGACAAAAGTGGAAAAGAGGGAGTGGTGATCAGAGATTCTTTGAAGTGGACGTCCTCAAAGAGATTAGTGTCTATTCAAGTGTGTGAACCAGGCGTCGCTGATGAGAGATGACAGTGGGTGTGCTCGCTGCACATTCAAAGCTAGAGAGAGAGAGAAAGAAGTTGATGTGGCAGATGCAATGGCAGTGCTGGAGGATCTTTAAGTTTCCAGTGTGAGCACTGGAGGATTTAGCTGGATTTTTTCCAAAACACCAAAACACAGACACATGCCACTGGAGAAATTATTGAGAGAGATTACTTTTGTTGTAATGAGATAAAGAAAAAGAAACTTAATTTAATTAATCTGGAGAGGCCTGAATTTGACATTCCAGCGTTCCGTCAATGATAAAAATGCAGCTGAATTGAATTCTGTCAGCTTTTTATCTTGACTCTTTCATGCCATTTCTTCTCATTTTATGTCTCATCAGGGGATTTGGAAAAGACTCTTTAACTGTTCTTTTTGCTCTGTTATGGGGCCTTTCTGCATGGCCTGCACGTCTCGATGGAGTGGGCCGTGTTGGAGGATCTGTGCCTCTCAACGTGGTGTGAGAGAGGTGTGAGCAGCCAGGCCGAGTGTGAATAATCCCTCAGGGAGAGCAGGATGGATGGATGAACTGGAGATGGCTGGATAAAACAAGAGAAGACTGTCTGCCAGAACAATGAGGGCGGGAGGGGAGAAGACGAGGTGGGAGGCAGGAGACGGGGAGATGAGAGGAAATATGGAGGTGGAAGGAGAGTTCTACACCTGCTCATGGATTCACACCAAGGCCGACAAAAGTTAACACAATGAGATTTGTGATAGCGTGACTGGAGGGAGTCCAATCATGGCGAGTTCCTTACGAACCCCAGTTTAGGAATCACAGTTTGTTGCCCTTCCTTTGACAAAACACGGTAACTAACATGAAGAAACACTCTTAGGAACACTCTCTTGTTTAGCAAGGGATGTAAAGTCACTTGTCCATTTATATGAGTGACAGGCAAGAAAGTCAATCACCATAAAGGCCTGGATACTCCAACCCGACAGTCAGTGGCCGTTGGCAGAGGCAGAAATCACTCTGATCGAATCAGTGCGCGAGTGAATTGGTGTGCGAGAAGAAAAAAAAAAACAGAGGTGACTTATTCACTTACTCAAGCACATCATCTGTCCTGAATACGAGCTTCATAAACAAAATATTTTATCTGTCTGGGCTGATGCATGTTGGAGACTTGGGAGACTTTACCTCTGCTGCTCAATGACAAAAGATGCGCGAGAGAGTTAGCGTTAGCAAGTTAGCGTTAGCGTTAGCGTTAGGGTTAGGCGGGTATTGCCTCTCACACATGCGCAGAATGCGCAGAATGTAAGTGTGGGAGGGTTAGGGTTAGAGTTGCATGTGGTCTGCACGATGTACTCATGTATAACAGACCAAGCCGGCATCCAGGCCTTAAAACCAGTGTGTGGTTGCCAGATAAGCAACAAAGAACACCAGATTTGGGCTTGTAAGATAGCAGCTGAGGCATTTCTTATGAAACCAGTGTTCCACAGCTTCTGTTCACGCCACAGAGGAAAGATAAATACTCCATTCAACCATTGAAGGTGCCCTTCAATGATAAACAGCCATTTTCTAACAAAAAAGAATAACACATAACACTCTTTACCTGGCATTTTCATCTCCTTCCCTTGGGCAGCCATGTGAGTGTTCCAGGCATATTTGCCCCAATGCACACGCTTGCTGTCGACAAGCGCAAGAACAGCAAGGCTTTCCTGCAAGCCTCCATGTTTTCCTGACCTGTCAACTGGAACTCTGGGATGTCGCCGCCGACTCTGATTTCTGACTTCCCATCAAAGTGGAACGCCCCATCGGTCACCTCAACGAGCGGCCACTTGCCACTCAAATGTCGGGGAGGATCCAGCCACAGGTGAGTGGCAAACTTTGAGGGGCGTACAGCAACTCAGACTGCCAACTCGGCCCACACTGCTGGTAACGAGCCAGCGCAGCTCAGACCGGCTGCTCTTTTCTTTTTTTTTCTCCTGATTGCCCTCCCCGGACTCCAGATGCTTCAGAAAAATACCACCAAGGCACGCAGTCGAGAGGTCATAGCTTTCAGTTCAGCTACGTGAGGATCTTTTTTTTTGCTTGTCTTGAAGTTAAGAAATGTTCTCTGACAGGCTGTATTTTTCTGACAGCTTGGGCAGGAACCCGTGGAACGGCGCCTCTTTGCCAAATGAAGACGGAGACGTGGGACGGGCGAGTGGGCAGACAGTGGTTTAATGACGCAGCAGGTGGCTGATTCCCATCAGCCTCCCTCACATCTCTGGCAGCTGTGCTCCAGAGGCCACTGTTAATGCCACTCAGAAAACAAAGTGCAGGGAGAATGCCGCGTTACTTTTAATGTTCTCATCATTATGAGCTGAAAACATTTACCCACAGGCTTTGAACTGAATTGTTACTTGGAACATATTTTTTATCTTGAGATCTCAACTGAAGGAGGAGAAAATACAACAGAAACATGACACAACACAAAATGTATGGAACTCTGTAAGACTCATTGTAAGGAGCATTTTAAGATGTGATAAGACGCAATATGATGGGATATACTATGATATCATACAGTACAATAGCATACAATGCGATACAATAAGGTCAGATATTCCTTTGTAAGTACAGTGAGGAGCAGGTGGAGCAGGAGCTGACAGTAGGAAGAGCTCATATAAAAAGAATAGGAGCAACAAATATATATTGTGAATACATGTGCTAAAAAAACAACAGCAGTGGCAACGTTTAATAAAAAAGAAATGCAATGTGTGACATGAAAAGAAAAGGAACAAGCTGCACAAGCTGAATATAAAAAAACTGTGTGGGAGCTGCTACAGGCTGCCACTAAATAAAACCTGACTATCAATTCACATTATTCAAGGAGCTCTGCCATGTGCTCCCTCCGCCTCTAAGTCTCAATCATTGGTTTTCATTCTTTGTAATCCTTTGAGTTTCTCCATCGCATTGGCTCCTAAATTGAATATATGGAATACCGTGATCCTTATCCTCTAAGCATGTAAAGTTTACACAGAAAAGGATCCAGATAATATCTCGTGCTGCACACTGAGTGTCTAGATCAGCAAGAAGTGAGAGCGATCATGCCGAATGCTGTATCAATTTGCTGACGGATCAAACGTTGAGAATTATTCTGCGAGGAGAACAATAAAAAAATGTGTATATTTCAAAGGCTGGCTGTGTGATGCACGCAGGATAATCACGAAGAATCAGCATTACTAAGCTCTTTCGTTCTGACTAATCTGGGAAACGAGAGGGGACTGGCAGCCGGACCGGGCCCAGCTGTCTCCACTTCCTGCGGTATCATCTCTATTCCTCTGGCAGCCTATTCCCTGGCTCGCCAGCCAATCCCAGCTCACGTCCAGGGTACAGAGAGAGACGGAGAGGGTATAACAGAATTAAAGGGGGGGATTACACTGATCTTTTTTTTAATAAAGGCAGTAATCTCAGAAGAGTTTTAGCGCCAGTCTCAAAGGCGGAGTGATGCCTGTGAAGACGCCTGTGGAGGAGTGGAGACACATGTGAGCAGGGGGTGGACGTGAAGTGTGTGTGCGTGTGTTTGAGAGAGACAGAGAGAGAGAAAGAGAGAGAAAGAAAATGGAAGAGGGATTGAAGGTTGAGGCACAGATGGTGCAGATGGAGGGTGAGGAGAATGTTCAGCACTGTTTTTCCTTCTTAGCAGAAGTCCAAAAAACCCACATCTGGTGTGCATTTACTGTAAGAGAGACTGTATGTATAAATGCGAGTGCTTTTCTGTGTGTGTCAGAGGGAGAAAGAGAGGGAGAGAGAGCATGAGACGGGGAGTTGGAAAACAACCAAAACCCTAGAAATGTTTATTGTGCTGGTGTTGTATTAACCTCTGTCTATTATTCAGTATTCAGTGCTGCATTCAGACTCTGCACACACACACACTCACACACAGACACACATGCACCCACACTTAGTCTCTATTCTGTAGACTGCTTGGCAGTGGCACAATCTGCCCGAGTGCTGTAAATCAAAGCTGATAGAGGGCCGCGTTCATTCTCACTCAGCAATTTACGCCATCGCCATCACGACAGCTTCACTTTGCGTCCGCGTTGCTTAAATCACACCTGATATGTGAAGTGTTTTTTTTTCCAGTTGCATCAGACCTGACCATCACAGTATGCATACTCCCCAGGATGCACAGAGCCATATCAGTCTGTTTTTAGTTCCTCGATATGTGTTCCTCATGTTTCAGTTTCAGATTTCACGGCATGAGGATGAAGTCTTTAATAACTGCCTTGAATAAAACATAAAGGTGGCATCCAACTATCCCAAAAAATAAATTCCTCCATCCAGATCATGTTAAATGGGAGCCGTGACCTTCTTCTGCAAGGGAACAGTGTGTACCGCTCATCCACCATGTCGCCCCAAAGCAAAAATCAGGGCTCCTCAAGTCAAACAGCTCCCAGCCCTCATACCCTTGCAACTAAGGTTGCCATCCACCGCCAGAGTGTGTGAGTGTGAACCGCAGTAACATCCATATCTGTGTAGCTTTACCATCAACATGATGTAAAGTGAAGCCGCAGGAGGAAATTACAACTGTTAAAGGTCATAAATTATGTGAGTTTTTACGGGGAGAGGCAGCCGTGTGTGGCCTTGGTTTGATAGTTGTGCATGTGTTTGTGTGTATGTATGTGTGTGTGGCTTCCAGTTTACTGCCATATACATACACACACCTTTCAATGTGCCCTCTGGTTGTTGGGAGTCTTCTGACCTGTCAAAGCACGTGTTGTCATTTTTTCCAGAATAGGTTGTTGCCACCCTCATATTTCCCACACCCACCCACACACACACACACACACACACACACACACACACACACACACACACACTCCCATATGTTCACAAGCTGGATGGGAAAGGTTGTGTAGAAGATGCTGCCTGGGTTTCTGTTTTTTTTTTTCTTTCTTTCTTCTTCTCTTTTGAAAAAGTGAGTGACACTGCTGAAGATGCACGGTCGTCTGATCCAGTGGCATCTGAGTCAAGCTTTTGGCTGGCGTCTCGGGAGGCAGATGGGCATGATTGTCAACAGCCTCGCGGTTAAAACTTGCCCTGGATGCGTGTGCGAGTGTGTGAATTTATTCATGCAAGTGTGTGCCTGTCTTCTTGGACAACATCCCAGATCCGAGATCTGCGTTTGATGTCTAGTTCGGGGGAGCGGAGGGAGCACGCTGAGCACCATATGACATTTACTTCCTAAGATGGAGCAGGAGAAGCAGACAGGGCGACAGCGCGACGGGCGAAGGCGGGCGGAGACTTCCTCTCGTTGCCAATTTGTCTGCTTGTTCCTGAAGCACCAAGGCCTATAACGTGCATCAAACGGCGATTAATTGTAAGACATGGGCAGCCACGTCACGCCATAACTCACAATATCCGCGGTTGCTCGCGGCCCACATCGTTATTGATCAGCAGCATCTCCACGGGCTCTCAGCCTGTGTTTGTGCTTCTAATTTCACCCCTCTCTGTGCCTTCCTCTCCATATGCTTTCCATTGTCATTATCACCCAGTATCAGCTATCAAATAAACACTGGAGATCCAGGGAGTGAGCGAGCGAGCGAGCGAGGGGGGGTTGAGACTGAAACATCCTTTCCAAGCTGAGCTTAGAGCAAACAACAAGCTCTTTAAACGATTGTTCTCCAGGTCCACTGGCACTTACTGCTGCTTTTGGGGCTAAGTGGTGTCTGTTGTCCACGTAACCATACATGTGCAGGCCAAATGCTTCTCAAATGGGTTTCCTGCTGCACAGACAAACAGGCTTCAGGCTTTTACCAGAAGCAGGTATTCATGCTCCACGCCGGCGTGTGCGTGTAGGGGGCAGAATAGGTGCCGCGGCGAAGATGGGAGCAAGGGCGTCCCATTTCAGAGGTCAATGCACTCATTCATATCAGCTGGGAGCGAGGCTGAGAGAACCTCCTGGAATGTTCCAGACAAGGCGTCCCTGTCTGAGGGCGGCATTGTGTGATGGAGACTCTGGACTTGACAGTTTGACACTGACTTTTCCCCCCCGCACCAGTGGGAGTCTTTGTGCGATGCCAGCGAGCGTGCACAACAGCCCCACTGTTTGCACAGTCAATAACATAAAGTGCATTGATCGACTCTCGCGCCCCCATACACGTCTGGGTTTGATCATGGAGTTCACGGCGGGGTTCGCATGGATCGAGATCACGAGCTGGGGATCCAAAGAGTAAATACTTGTGATTGTATGAAAAGAGGGATATCCTTTTATTTCCAGGCGCCACTCCCTTGTGTTGATCAAGTTTGCGTCCCTACTTGCAGCAATTAGTACACATTTTTGTATCTTTTTTATTTTTTGCACAGAGGATGTGATTGATTATCTGAAAGGTCTCTTTGTGCTCTCTCTTACCGTGACGGGGAAAAGATTCAAAGCAGGCCTGTTTCTAGGGCTGGATGCTAATCTCATGTTGAGTAAGCAAAGCTCTGAGCTCGAGTGGAGCCTTGCTGATTCCCAAACAAAATCAAAGAGCTAGGATGTCTGTACATATACTGTACATGTATGCTGCATATATGGCCTTAAAGCACACACACACACACACACACACACACACACACACACACACACACACACACACACACGAGAAAACCAACACTGAAAGGCCCATAGGTCCAACAGGGATTCAGCTCATATGTCACCTATTGTGTCAAAATGTGGATATATATATGAACAAATTTCTTCTGAAACATACTTACTGATCTCAACAGTTACTTGTAGGTAGCCAGACTGGGTGTTTTCCATTCTTTTCAGCCATTGTCCTTTGTGGCGCTGCACTTTTTTCTCATTTAAGTCCCAGCAAGACAGTAAATAGGGATATTTTCGAATACACTGGAGGCACACTTGGTGCTACACACTGAAATCTTTCTCTTGTCTATATTTACATTTCTGGAGACGCAGTGAGTCAAGACAGGCCTCGCTGACAACATAAGCCTGGCTGACTATATGGTGAGTAAACACGCACCTATCCGCTCCAGCAAATGTCACTTCGAAAAGCTTTTCTCGGTCTTGACGACCTCTTTTATAGAATCAGTCGATATAGCTGTGCGTTATATAACCGCGGCAGGCGCTGTTGGCAGGGGACCGGGGAGTGGAGTGTGACCCAGATGACACGTCAGCTTCCTGGCTGTTGATTTCTTGTGACTCCCTGGTTCCCCAGATGCCCCGGCTGGAGGTTAAAGATGCCTGAGCAATGACTCCAGTCACACCTTTGGGATTACAGAAGTCAGCCCCTCTCATTCTTTCTCTCTCTTTCTCTCCCTCCCTTTCTCTTTCCCTCTCTCCTTCTCTCTCTAAGTCTTTCATTCTTCCAAGTCATGACCAAGGTCACTGGGTTTCTGCATTAGAAATTCCACCGGGGGCCCAGAAGTGACTGGCAGCGGTTGGCGCAGACAGCACAAAGTGGCTTTTTCTACTCTGGCATGATCCCAACACAGAACTAATCAACCTTTGGCAGAAAATGCTTTATTTGGAACCACGCTGATGCTTATTTGAACAAAAGTAATTAATGCTTGGATTGTGGATAAATGAACTTAAGTCTAATCAAGGGATCTATTTTGACTAAAATGCAGGTTTCTCTATCAATTAACCCAATCGAAAATAATAGGCTTCATCTGAACAGAGCAAATTAGAACTGAAAGAACAATAACGGTGCTCATTTGTTTCCCCTCTGCTGGATTCCTTTTACGCGTCTTTATCTGGGCTACAAGTGACCAAATAGAAACATCTAATTTGTGTCATTACTACCAGCATCAACAGGATAATGGAGAAAATCAAAAATCTCTCTCCGTATGCCTGTTTTACAACAATATTACACCATAACAAAAGTCAGGCCGATCTGATGGAGCCACCTGGCCATCGATTTGCTGGTACAGACGTGGGTGAATCTCTTGTCTCGACTTCTATAATGCAGTGAAATAGCTGCAGGTGGGCCAGGACGTGCGCATCTGGTGTTCAAGCAACCAAAAAGGACAAACGTCACCTCGCCGCTCATTGAGCTCCACTGGCTGCCTGTAGCCGCTCACATCAAGTTCAAGTCACATCTGCTTGCTCGCGGAGTCGTCTCTGGATCTGCTGCTACTTACTTAAATGCTCCAGTTGGGGAAACACTTTACACGCCCTGACTGTGGCATTCATCAATCGTTTTTTTTGCGCCGCAATCCAGGCTTTTCTCGTTCGCAGTTCCCCTGTGTGCACAAGTTGCTGTCAATAAAAGCCCGTGAATCTCGCTGGGTGACAGAGGCGGCGAGCTGTCTCGATGTTTTCATGTTGCAAAATCGTCTGAAGCTGTGAGGTCTGCCTGAAAGATCTACGGTTCCGCTCGCCCCACCACCACCACCACCACCACCACCCGCCCACCGCACCTCCGTCGTGCTCTGTGCGCCGGCTGCCTGCAGCCTTTGAGGCTGAGTGTGTGTGGCGTGTGAGTGGCAGCTGGCCTATCTGTTAGAAATCTCTCGACTGCGCCGAATTCCTGCAGAGCGACTCTGCAGCCGCCGGGGCCCAGCCGGGACCCAGGCAGCAAAACGGTTGTAGCACTTAGGCGTTTGCGATTAAGTCCTTTCGAGGTGCCATGTGTTGGCCACTTTCAGTGACTGGAGGCGAACGAGGTGACTCAGGGATCAATCGCTCCTGAGCAGCTTCCAGCCGAACTCATTGACCCCAGAAAAGCAAGAGAGGAACAACGTGCCGTCGTCCTTTGTTTCACGAGGACGTGGGATTCATGGGAACATTCTGTCTTCAATGAAAAAAAAAGCTCCTGAATTGTTGCTGGAAGCACTAATTTTCCCTCTTTCAGGACTGTGTTTTCGCTGCCGAGGAAAGCTGAAACAGACTTTGAAGTTGCTTGGCTACATGAGGAATAATGAGACACTTGTTGCAGTTCACTGCCGGATGAAGATGGCTACCACTGCTGCTAAATCTGCCGGGCTCCTCTCAACGCACGCCACGTTGAGCCGCAGCCGAACCACACGCTAAGTCAAGTCCGTAATAACAGCGTCTAAGCTTAGTGCTTAATTTGTTTGACCACCTAAACTGGAGGGCTAAGACAGTCGGTGTAGCATCGTTGTACAGCATCAGCAACGCCGCGTAGATGCTCAGGGAGACAGGAAGGAGGAAGTTGCATAACTTAAAAACAACAAGAGAGTTCTGGCGTTCTGCTCCCCAGTCAAGTCTTGTTTATTTAGAGAGCCCGAAATCATCTGGCAGGTTTCTGCTGGAGGACACGACAGAGAGAAAGGCACCAGCAAACTCCCACATTACTGTTAAAAGCACAAAGTGGATAATGGATGGACGGACTCTACACTCATTTATAACAGTAACATTATCTCGCATTGATTTATTGGACTGACACTCAAATAAGAGTTGTGTGAAGTTATTTAAGACTAATGCTGAAACTAATGCTATTTTCGCGTCAGCTCAGATATCTATTGACATCCTACAATGCAGGCTGTGCTCAATATTACTGTTCCTGGATGCCGATCTTGAGAAATGACTCAGGTCGGTATAGTTGCTACCATTGTTGAATATTTCCTCTTTTATCAATGGTGATAGGAGAGCGTGCGCGTGCGAACCAGCACACGGTGGCTCCTGAGCCGCCCGGAGCTACGTGTCCTTCCTAAAGCCTTTCTAGCCGAAGAGACAGACGTGTCAGAGTGTGAGCCTCCCGAGTGTTTATGCGTTTGTGCGCGCGTGTTTGTTTGTGTGCGCGCGTCACTGCGACTTAAGGGCAGAAGTCTTTTTATGAGCGTGTTAAAGTCAGGAGGCTGAGTCATCAGAGGATGCTGCGTCTCTCTCTCTCTTCTCTTCTCTTCCCCCATCTCGGCTGCTGCTGCCTCTGCTGCTGCCATTTGGTCCAACAGGTTCTGTCTGTCTATAATTTACCAAGTCATCCCTCTCCTCTTCCCCCCACAGGGAAGAAATCCTGCTAGAGGTAAATGATTAAAGAGGATCTGTGCGAGTGTACTGTATGTGGATGCCTGACAGCTGAGAGATTAGATTCCTTTCTGGTTTGTTATTACTAAAAACAGATCCCATAGGCACTCTTCTAACCCTCCACAGACACACACACACACACACACACACACACACACACACAGACATTATCAAAGCAGGAAAATTAGTCCACAACAGTAACCAGGCTTCACTGCAGCTTCTTGAATGAGGTTCGAAGAGAGCTTGTGCCTTCCTCTGCGATGTCTCGCCTCATTTTGCTCAGACAAAGCCTCAAAGCTTAAGGCCATTAAGCTTCGGAGCAGCCCGACTGCAGCAAATACAACACGGTGTTGTGTTTGTAAAGCTGTGTCATCCTCTAGTTGTAGGTCTGCTGTAAAATGCCATCGATCAACCTGGGTGACGTGGGAGGGAAAAACATCATTTCCTGATGTGATGCGGGCTGACAGCATAGGCGATGTACGTCAGCCAGACGGGTATGGGGCTTTTTTTGTGTGACTGCAGTGGGAGGGAGACACAAATACGACTCTGTGTACGCAGTATGATACAATAAAGGGGGGGATAAATCCAATCAGCACTTCTTCAACGTATATAAAAAAAATCTGTATTGCTTAGATGTGTTTGTGTGTGTGTGTGTGTGTGTGTGTGCTCGTATGTATCTTTGCATACAGGCATTTGCAGGTCTCAGGTTTGCTCTGTGGGGCCCTGAACCTTTGATATAACAGATATAACTTCTGAATGGTTTATAATAAATATATACATTACACATTGCACACAGTTTGATCTGCACTGTGCTCTGTACCCTGTACATTCTTTATTATGAGACTGTGCCGCTTCATGTTTTCATTCCCTCCCCTCTCCCTTGTACACTGGAGGTCCTAACCATGTATTAATATTATGTTTTTGGGAAAATGGAAATCTGCCAAGGTCTTGATATATTCATATTGTATACACTGAAATAATTATCTTATCAAAGATTCCCATGAATACAGGCATGGTTACTCTTCTCGGTTAGTGACACTCTTCATTAACCTGTCACTCATAATCAGAATGAATACTATTTAAGATGAGAAAAGTAAGATGAAGGCCTCACCGTTTATACAGTAGCAGTTCACAAACAGATAAATGTCTGTGAGCTGCAATTTCTCATCCCTTACAGATTTTTACATGTCCTTCTGTCGACTGAAAGACTCGACAGAACAGGAAAACAACATGCAAAACATCACCAGATGTTGCGTTTCGTATTTGGCCTGAGTCAACGGACTCGGGCGTTTCGAAAGGTGAGCCAAACATTGCATGCAGGCCGAGGGCCTGCGGTCCCTCATTTTAACGGAAGCAACGGGCTGATGAATAGCAGCACTGGGCTATTCTAAACAAAGCCAAGTGTATCGTTCATTAAATCGATGCATGCTTAGAAAAGCTGCACAAGGCTGCGCTGGAGGAAAGCATCGGCCTGTGCAGGCTATTGACCATAAGGCCATTCTGCCTTGGAAGCATCTCTCAAGTCCCCCCATTGCTATTCATCGTGTTCACCGGAGGCGTCCTTGTCCCCCTCGCTCACAGCTCCTTCTACCAGCCCATTATCTCATCCGTGGCGCATGAATATGTACAGAGCGAGATGACAGAGGACAGACAGAGGGAGCCAGAGAAGTTGACTGAAACTAAGAGGAATATGGCTTGAAAGAGGGAGGCGGGCCTGGCTTCCTAAATTGAGACAGACATCAGAGATGAAAAAAGCCAGAGGGAGGATGAGAGCGAGGCGAGCCAGGAGGACGAGGTAACATGACGGAGGGAGAGGGAGAGCCGCGATGATCTCGGGGATGAAAAAAAAGCGGGAGCAGTTGTTAGAGGAAAAAAAAAACGAGGAGCTAAACGGCAGCAGCATATGACACAGAAATTTCATGGGGGCCCCTCCAGGGCATCGTATGTGACAAATTTTGCTGTTAAGAAGCAGGGAGGGAAGAGGAGCATATGGTGGTATGCAATATTGATGCCGCACGAGTGCCCGGCGCTGCTCTCTCTGTGTGGCATAATTGGCCTGCGGTGATTTTTGTGGCATTTAAAACTGTGACGCGTTGTTGCTCCTCAGTCTCAGTTGTTTAAGCTTGTTAAAGATTTAGAGACAAGAAACAGAGAGAAGATACTTCCAGAGCAGAGGAGGACGAGGAAGAAATAGCGAGATTAAGGAGACAGATTTCTCGTGCTTGTGTATGTGTGCGTGTAGGGAGTGGAAACAGTTGTGAAAGAGAACAACAGGGTGATGATGGATGGAGAGCTCAGATGACAAAACAAAAGCCAGAGCAAATAGCCGAGATGAATCAAGGAGGGAGAAAAAAACAGAAAAAGTGGGAGGGGCGAGTTTACTCAGGCTTGCGTTTCTGCACACCCTTCACCGGTCAGAGGTCAAGCTCCAGGAGTGTGTGTGTGTGTGTGTGTGTGTGTGTGCGTTTGTGCATATGAATGGCTCTTTGTCAGGGTGCAGATTTGCATCTGACACAGAGCAGCCCGCACAAGGATGCGCGTGCACGCGTGTGTTTGTGAGTTTGATTTGTGAGCTTTTTGCGAAAGCTACAACTGTTCAAATTAAGTGCATCTATCAAAAAAAAAAAGAAATAAAAGCCGGCAGCTCGGCAGCGCCTGGCGACAGACTCTTTTTCAACTTCAAAGGGTTTTCTTATTGAGCATGCAACGCATCGATTCAGCTGCCTGTTCTTCCGTCATCGCCCTCCTGGGATTACTGAGCTCTAAAGCCAGTGCTGCTCGGTCCCCCACAACACTGCTCCACAATCAGGTAGACTTACAAGAATCCTAATCGAGGCTATTAGGAGAGCGGGGAAGTGGCTGAGGGTATCAGACCTACCTTTCTGTGCAGGTGGGGAGGTTGGCAGCACGGTGTCGAGGGCTCCTGCCTATCCTCCTCTCTCCTCCTGTCCTTCTTGAGCGTTCGGATGTAGGAGATTCTCCTTTTGACGCTCCGGTCTGGCTCCTTTGCTCCTGTAGAGAGGTGCCGGGCTCTGCTGCGCTGGTCCCAGCTCCCAGGGCCGGCGTGGGTGGGACGTCCCACCACTGGAGAGGCAGGTGCTCTGCGCCTGGACTTCTCCAGGTAAACATGGACGCACACACACACAGTAGTGATCAGGAGAGCCAGACGCAGGAGCAGCCCCCGGGAGAGTCGATCCTTGCCCATGCCGCCTCAGTCCATGTCTCCAGCTGCAGCTGAGAGTTCCTCTTCCTCTATCCCATTCTTCTGCTCCTTCTTGTCAAAGCTTTGGCCTTCTCTTCTCTTCTCTTCTCTTCTCTTCTCTTCTCTTCTCTTCTCTTCTCTTCTCTTCTCTTCTCTTCTCTTCTCTTCTCTTCTCTTCTCTTCTCTTCTCTCATACCCCCTCAGGTCCAAAGTCGACCATTAAGCCAGGAGTCCTGAGTTAATGAACCACGAACATGTCAGGAAAGAATCTGCTGCACCGACACACATGTGCGCCTGCATCTTAACCCCAGATGATTTTGTGCACACTAGAGTGTGTGTATGTGTGTGTGAGAGGGAGTGTGTGTGTTATGAGCCAAGCAGTTTCAGAAGCACAATGTGTGCCGCCCACTTTGAAAACTTTGGGAACTCCCTCCTCACACTCTCTCAAGTCCCTGATTCCCCAAACACACACGCCCCTTTAATTTGCTTTCTATCAGGCTCACATCACACACACACACACACACACACACACACACACACACACACACACACACACACACACACACACACACACACACACACACTCACTCACAAGCACACATGCATGCACACACCCCTCTGTTGCTTTGCTCCCTCCCCCTGGCTAGCCTCTCCCGCCCCGTAGACTCTCGGGTTACTCTGAAACTCTAGATCTGGGCAGGATCTGCGCTACGGGCCCATGCAGGTTCCTCTCAGCATCCGTGACCGAGTTCTCTTTCATTCTAACCAAAGTCTGCTCGTCAGTTCATCTTATTTATTCACAAGATGTGTTGAAAACATGGTGGGTTGGTACAGTGAGAAAGCCCTGTGTGTGAATCCCGGCAAAAGGTAAATAATGCATTATAAGCTGTAGACAAATTCCATGCGAGTACACACAATTAGTTTTGTGCAGATTGTGTGCTGTAGTTTTTAGGTCACGGTGAGCAAGAAAGTCCTGTGTTCAAACTCTGGTCAGACCGAGAGCCTTTCTGTGTGGAGTTCGCCTCGTATCTGCGTGGGTTTTTCAGGCATTCTGGTTCTCTTCCACTCTCCAAAAAGATCTAAATAGCTCTAAATTGCTCTAATTGTTGTGTGTCCTGCTTTGGCCTGGGAAAGGCTCAAGCAGAACCCTATGACACCACTGTTGACAAAAGTGCAGTAATGGATGGATAGAGGATAATATTTTAAGTAATAATGAGGTGTAATTAGGATGTTTCCTCAAATGTTTTAAGAAATTGATCCGGTTCCTTCAACCTTTTCTGATCTATTCACTAACTACTCCACCAGGCACTGCGAGCTTTCTGAAGTTAATCATCTTCTATTTCCCACCAACCAGCTCTTGAACAGGCAACTTGCTGAGACCAACTTCACTCTATTTTCCTTGGCAGCATTACTCACAAACAACAACAATTAATTTGCAAGCCAACAGTGGCCTCATTGTCTCTCAAGTCACTTCATTAGCTTAATCATCGATTTCCCTCCAAAGACATAAAAAAAATCTGCTGTTTGGATTTAAGAACAAATTAACACATTCATGAAATATGTTACTGAAATGTTTCGGCTTAAAGAGGACAACGTCGTTTATCAGGCCTGCCAAAGCCGATTATTTTCAGACGGAGAAAACGGTTTCTCTTGGATGGAAGTTTGGATTTGCCTGGCTTCACAGAGCATTCTGACACAGCTAAATAAAGGCAGGATAATGATAAGGATGCCTTCTTTCTGCAGCTCATAAGCAATTACAAACTTTTGTCTTCACGCTCACGTCTGTGTGCAGCTCTCTGCTGCCCCCTGTGGAGTAGAAGTAACACTCCTCTTGCCTTCAGCTCTCTACTATTGATGTATGTATTGGATTTCAGTTGTAATGCATGACTGTATTGTATGGATTATTGTATGAATACATCCCCTATTACCCTTCATAGCTAATCTCTAAAAAGCAAATGCTGCTCTCATATTTATGTTGGTATTTTCCACCCATACCATGCAGGTCTGCCTTACCTGCCACTAGTCCTGTCGGACGCCTGGGGCATTCCCTCAGCTGTGAATTTGGAAAACTCCACCCTATGAAGTTTGCATGCTCTCCCCATCTCTGCACAGGATTGCGCACTGTGCACATTGTCCACTGTCCAAAAACATGCATACATATGTCGACTGGATACTCTAAATTGCCTGTCCAGCACACCCATGCGATGATGCTTTCACCTTTTTTTTCTTTATTATCTCCCTCATGGAGGTCTGAGATCGTGCTGTATATGGGACAATCTCTGCTGCCCTCTTGAGGCTGTTCATAGACACTGGCTTCCTGAATATGGAAGACGTCAAGAAAGCAAAGTGAGCCGAGAGTGATGTAGGTCAATCTTAGTAATCTAGTAAAGTTACAATATGCAAAAGGAGACAGAGAAAAACCTGCTATTGATTTGACTTTAGAGGCATGTAAAGCTCAAGCAGGGCATCTATTAAAACTGTGACCTCTCTATGTGCCCGTGTCCAAAGCTTCAACATGATTTTGTCAGAAACATTGTGTAATATCTGTTTCAGTTTAGCTTTTTTAGCCTGAACGAAGGAGCTTTTTTTCTTTCTCTTCTCTTGTCGACGAGATGGTCCCTAGCAATTTGGCCAAAATCTGCAACCACATGGAATTCATTTACGTCTGGCTCGCTGTTTTTTTTTCCTTTTTCTTTTAACTCCTCTGTTCTCTGTGGTCCACATTGTGGAGGTTGTGTCAACTTGATTCACTGGGTCAGTGTGCAGAGGTCACAGAGAGGCCCACTGGTAACTCCGAAGACACCACAACCTGCGATTAAAAGTATTTGAGGGCTCTAAAAGTTGCAGAAGAGGGCAAGAGATTGAGGGACCATTTGGAGTCGATTGGTACCTATCCTTTTTTTGGTCCCATACTTGCATGACAAGATGAAGTTGAATTGGAAAACCAGGGGCACAGGGTTAGGGTCAGGGGTTAGGGGTTAGGATTAGGGTTAGGTTAGGGTTAGGGTTAGGGTTAGTCTAGGGTTAGGGCTAGGATTAGGCTAGGGTTAGGGTTAGGGTTAGGGTTAGGGTTATTCTAGGGTTAGGGTTAGGGTTAGGGTTCAGTCTTGTCCTCTTTAAGTCAAATAACTTTTGAAAAGAAGGTCCTACTGACTTGAAACCAAGTCCTACCCCACCTAAATCTGACATGAGCTTTCCATTGTTGGCACTCATTCATCTCAACACACCTCCATTCCGGGAATACAGCCATTTTCCGACGGGATATGGCTTAGGGTTAGTCTAGGGTTAGGGTTAGGGTTAGGGGTAGGGTTAGGGTTAGGGTTAGGGTTAGGGTTAGTCTAGGGTTAGGGTTAGGATTAGGGTTATTCTAGGGTTAGGGTTAGGGTTCAGTCTTGTCCTCTTTAAGTCAAATAACTTTTGAAAGGAAGGTCCTACTGACTTGAAACCAAGTCCTACCCCACCTAAATCTGACATGAGCTTTCCATTGGTGGCACTCATTCATCTCAACACACCTCCATTCCGGAAATACAGCCATTTTCCGACGGGATATGGCTTAGGGTTAGTCTAGGGTTAGGGTTAGGGTTAGGGTTAGGGTTAGTCTAGGGTTAGGGTTAGGGTTAGGGTTAGGGTTAGGGTCAGGCTGGGGTTAGGGTTAGGGTTAGGGTTTGTCTAGGGTTAGGGTTAGGGTTAGGGTTAGTCTAGGGTTAGGGTTAGGGTTAGGGTTAGGCTAGGGTTAGGGTTAGGGTTAGGGCTAGGGTTAGGGTTAGTCTAGGGTTAGGGTTAGGCTAGGGTTAGGGTTAGGGTTAGTCTAGGGCTAGGGTTAGGGTTAGGGTTAGGCGAGGGCTAGGGTTAGGGTTAGGGTTAGGGTTAGTCTAGGGTTAGGGTTAGGGTTAGGGTTAGTCTAGGGTTAGGGTTAGGGTTAGGGTTAGGGTTAGGGTTAGGGTTAGGGTTAGTCTAGGGTTAGGGTTAGGGTTCAGTCTTGTCCTCTTTAAGTCAAATAACTTTTGAAAGGAAGGTCCTACTGACTTGAAACCAAGTCCAACCCCACCTAAATCTGACATGAGCTTTCCATTGGTGGCACTTATTCATCTCAACACACCTCCATTCCGGAAATACAGCCATTTTCTGACGGGATATGGCTTAGGGTTAGTCTAGGGTTAGGGTTAGGGTTAGGGTTAGGGTTAGGGTTAGTCTAGGGTTAGGGTTAGGGTTAGGGTTAGGGTTAGGGTTAGGCTAGGGTTAGGGTTAGGGTTAGGGTTAGGGTTAGGCTAGGGTTAGGGTTAGGGTTAGGGTTAGGGTTAGTCTAGGTTAGGGTTAGGGTTAGGGTTAGTCTAGGGTTAGGGTTAGGGTTAGGGTTAGGGTTAGGGTTAGGGTTAGTCTAGGGTTAGGGTTAGGGTTAGGGTTAGGGTTAGTCTAGGGTTAGGGTTAGGGTTAGGGCTAGGGTTAGGGTTAGTCTAGGGTTAGGGTTAGGCTAGGGTTAGGGTTAGGGTTAGTCTAGGGTTAGGGTTAGGGTTAGGGTTAGTCTAGGGTTAGGGTTAGGGTTAGGGTTAGGGTTAGGGTTAGGGTTAGGGTTTGGCTAGGGTTAGGGTTAGGGTTAGGGTTAGGGTTAGGGCTAGTCTAGGGTTAGGGTTAGGGTTAGGGTTATTCTAGGGTTAGGGTTAGGGTTAGGGTTAGGGTTAGGGTTAGGGTTAGGGTTCAGTCTTGTCCTCTTTAAGTCAAATAACCTTTGAAAGGAAGGTCCTACTGACTTGAAACCAAGTCCTACCCCACCTAAGTCTGACAAGAGCTTTCCATTGGTGGCACTCATTCATCTCAACACACCTCCATTCCGGAAATACAGCCATTTTCCGACGGGATTTGGCTTAGGGTTAGTCTAGGGTTAGGGTTAGGGTTAGGGTTAGTCTAGGGTTAGGGTTAGGGTTAGGGTTAGGGTCAGGCTAGGGTTAGGGTTAGGGTTAGGGTTAGTCTAGGGTTAGGGTTAGGGTTAGGGTTAGGGTTCGGGTTAGTCTAGGGTTAGGGTTAGGGTTAGGCTAGGGTTAGGGTTAGGGTTAGGGTTAGTCTAGGGTTAGGGTTAGGGTTAGGTTAGGGTTAGGGTTCAGTCTTGTCCTCTTTAAGTCAAATAAGGTTAGGGTTAGGGTTAGGGTTAGGGTTAGTCTAGGGGTAGGGTTAGGGTTAGGGTTAGTCTAGGGTTAGGGTTAGGGTTAGGGTTAGGGTTATTCTAGGGTTAGGGTTAGGGTTAGGGTTAGGGTTAGGCTAGGGTTAGGGTTAGGGTTAGGGTTAGGGTTAGGGTTAGGCTAGGGTTAGGGTTAGGGTTAGGGTTAGTCTAGGTTAGGGTTAGGGTTAGGGTTAGGGTTAGTCTAGGGTTAGGGTTAGGGTTAGGGTTAGGGTTAGGGTTAGTCTAGGGTTAGGGTTAGGGTTAGGGTTAGGGTTAGTCTAGGGTTAGGGTTAGGGTTAGGGCTAGGGTTAGGGTTAGTCTAGGGTTAGGGTTAGGCTAGGGTTAGGGTTAGGGTTAGGGTTAGGGTTAGGGTTATTCTAGGGTTAGGGTTAGGGTTAGGGTTCAGTCTTGTCCTCTTTAAGTCAAATAACTTTTGAAAGGAAGGTCCTACTGACTTGAAACCAAGTCCTACCCCACCTAAATCTGACATGAGCTTTCCATTGGTGGCACTCATTCATCTCAACACACCTCCATTCCGGAAATACAGCCATTTTCCGACGGGATATGGCTTAGGGTTAGTCTAGGGTTAGGGTTAGGGTTAGGGTTAGTCTAGGGTTAGGGTTAGGGTTAGGGTTAGGGTTAGGGTTAGGGTTAGGGTTAGGGTTTGGCTAGGGTTAGGGTTAGGGTTAGGGTTAGGGTTAGGGCTAGTCTAGGGTTAGGGTTAGGGTTAGGGTTATTCTAGGGTTAGGGTTAGGGTTAGGGTTAGGGTTAGGGTTAGGGTTAGGGTTCAGTCTTGTCCTCTTTAAGTCAAATAACTTTTGAAAGGAAGGTCCTACTGACTTGAAACCAAGTCCTACCCCACCTAAGTCTGACAAGAGCTTTCCATTGGTGGCACTCATTCATCTCAACACACCTCCATTCCGGAAATACAGCCATTTTCCGACGGGATTTGGCTTAGGGTTAGTCTAGGGTTAGGGTTAGGGTTAGGGTTAGGGTTATTCTAGGGTTAGGGTTAGGGTTAGGGTTCAGTCTTGTCCTCTTTAAGTCAAATAACTTTTGAAAGGAAGGTCCTACTGACTTGAAACCAAGTCCTACCCCACCTAAGTCTGACAAGAGCTTTCCATTGGTGGCACTCATTCATCTCAACACACCTCCATTCCGGAAATACAGCCATTTTCCGACGGGATATGGCTTAGGGTTAGTCTAGGGTTAGGGTTAGGGTTAGGGTTAGGGTTAGGGTTAGTCTAGGGTTAGGGTTAGGGTTAGGGTTAGGGTTAGGGTTTGGCTAGGGTTAGGGTTAGGGTTAGGGTTAGGGTTAGGGTTCGGGTTAGTCTAGGGTTAGGGTTAGGGTTAGGGTTAGGCTAGGGTTAGGGTTAGGGTTAGGGTTAGTCTAGGGTTAGGGTTAGGGTTAGGGTTAGGTTAGGGTTAGGGTTCAGTCTTGTCCTCTTTAAGTCAAATAAGGTTAGGGTTAGGGTTAGGGTTAGGGTTAGTCTAGGGGTAGGGTTAGGGTTAGGGTTAGTCTAGGGTTAGGGTTAGGGTTAGGGTTAGGGTTATTCTAGGGTTAGGGTTAGGGTTAGGGTTCAGTCTTGTCCTCTTTAAGTCAAATAACTTTTGAAAGGAAGGTCCTACTGACTTGAAACCAAGTCCTACCCCACCTAAGTCTGACAAGAGCTTTCCATTGGTGGCACTCATTCATCTCAACACACCTCCATTCCGGAAATACAGCCATTTTCCGACGGGATATGGCTTAGGGTTAGTCTAGGGTTAGGGTTAGGGTTAGGGTTAGGGTTAGGGTTAGTCTAGGGTTAGGGTTAGGGTTAGGGTTAGGGTTAGGGTTTGGCTAGGGTTAGGGTTAGGGTTAGGGTTAGGGTTAGGGTTTGGCTAGGCTTAGGGTTAGGGTTAGGGTTAGGGTTAGGGTTATTCTAGGGTTAGGGTTAGGGTTAGGGTTAGGGTTAGGGTTTGGGTTAGTCTAGGGCTAGGGTTAGTCTAGGGTTAGGGTTAGGGTTAGGGTTAGGGTTATTCTAGGGTTAGGGTTAGGGTTAGGGTTCAGTCTTGTCCTCTTTAAGTCAAATAACTTTTGAAAGGAAGGTCCTACTGACTTGAAACCAAGTCCTACCCCACCTAAATCTGACATGAGCTTTCCATTGGTGGCACTCATTCATCTCAACACACCTCCATTCCGGAAATACAGCCATTTTCCGACGGGATATGGCTTAGGGTTAGTCTAGGGTTAGGGTTAGGGTTAGGGTTAGTCTAGGGTTAGGGTTAGGGTTAGGGTTAGGGTTAGGGTTAGGGTTAGGGTTTGGCTAGGGTTAGGGTTAGGGTTAGGGTTAGGGTTCAGTCTTGTCCTCTTTAAGTCAAATAACTTTTGAAAGGAAGGTCCTACTGACTTGAAACCAAGTCCTACCCCACCTAAGTCTGACAAGAGCTTTCCATTGGTGGCACTCATTCATCTCAACACACCTCCATTCCGGAAATACAGCCATTTTCCGACGGGATTTGGCTTAGGGTTAGTCTAGGGTTAGGGTTAGGGTTAGGGTTAGGGTTATTCTAGGGTTAGGGTTAGGGTTAGGGTTCAGTCTTGTCCTCTTTAAGTCAAATAACTTTTGAAAGGAAGGTCCTACTGACTTGAAACCAAGTCCTACCCCACCTAAGTCTGACAAGAGCTTTCCATTGGTGGCACTCATTCATCTCAACACACCTCCATTCCGGAAATACAGCCATTTTCCGACGGGATATGGCTTAGGGTTAGTCTAGGGTTAGGGTTAGGGTTAGGGTTAGGGTTAGGGTTAGGGTTAGGGTTAGTCTAGGGTTAGGGTTAGGGTTAGGGTTAGGGTTAGGGTTTGGCTAGGGTTAGGGTTAGGGTTAGGGTTAGGGTTAGGGTTCGGGTTAGTCTAGGGTTAGGGTTAGGGTTAGGGTTAGGCTAGGGTTAGGGTTAGGATTAGGGTTAGTCTAGGGTTAGGGTTAGGGTTAGGGTTAGGTTAGGGTTAGGGTTCAGTCTTGTCCTCTTTAAGTCAAATAAGGTTAGGGTTAGGGTTAGGGTTAGGGTTAGTCTAGGGGTAGGGTTAGGGTTAGGGTTAGTCTAGGGTTAGGGTTAGGGTTAGGGTTAGGGTTATTCTAGGGTTAGGGTTAGGGTTAGGGTTCAGTCTTGTCCTCTTTAAGTCAAATAACTTTTGAAAGGAAGGTCCTACTGACTTGAAACCAAGTCCTACCCCACCTAAGTCTGACAAGAGCTTTCCATTGGTGGCACTCATTCATCTCAACACACCTCCATTCCGGAAATACAGCCATTTTCCGACGGGATATGGCTTAGGGTTAGTCTAGGGTTAGGGTTAGGGTTAGGGTTAGGGTTAGGGTTAGTCTAGGGTTAGGGTTAGGGTTAGGGTTAGGGTTAGGGTTTGGCTAGGGTTAGGGTTAGGGTTAGGGTTAGGGTTAGGGTTTGGCTAGGCTTAGGGTTAGGGTTAGGGTTAGGGTTAGGGTTATTCTAGGGTTAGGGTTAGGGTTAGGGTTAGGGTTAGGGTTTGGGTTAGTCTAGGGCTAGGGTTAGTCTAGGGTTAGGGTTAGGGTTAGGGTTAGGGTTAGGGTTATTCTAGGGTTAGGGTTAGGGTTAGGGTTCAGTCTTGTCCTCTTTAAGTCAAATAACTTTTGAAAGGAAGGTCCTACTGACTTGAAACCAAGTCCTACCCCACCTAAGTCTGACAAGAGCTTTCCATTGGTGGCACTCATTCATCTCAACACACCTCCATTCCGGAAATACAGCCATTTTCCGACGGGATTTGGCTTAGGGTTAGTCTAGGGTTAGGGTTAGGGTTAGGGTTAGTCTAGGGTTAGGGTTAGGGTTAGGGTTAGGGTCAGGCTAGGGTTAGGGTTAGGGTTAGTCTAGGGTTAGGGTTAGGGTTAGGGTTAGGGTTAGGGTTAGGGTTAGTCTAGGGTTAGTCTAGGGTTAGGGTTAGGGTTAGGGTTAGGGTTAGGGTTCAGTCTAGTCCTCTTTAAATCAAATAACTTTTGAAAGGAAGGTGCTACTGACTTGAAACCAAGTCCTACCCCACCTAAATCTGACATGAGCTTTCCATTGGTGGCACTCATTCATCTCAACACACCTCCATTCCGGAAATACAGCCATTTTCCGGCGGGATATGGCTTAGGGTTAGTCTAGGGTTAGGGTTAGGGTTAGGGTTAGGGTTAGGGTTAGGGTCAGGCTAGGGTTAGGGTTAGGGTTAGGGTTAGGGTTAGTCTAGGGTTAGGGTTAGGGTTAGGGTTAGGGTTAGGGTTAGGGCTAGGGTTAGGGTTAGGATTAGGGTTAGGGTTAGGGTTAGGGTTAGGGTTAGGGTTCAGTCTTGTCCTCTTTAAGTCAAATAACTTTTGAAAGGAAGGTCCTACTGACTTGAAACCAAGTCCAACCCCACCTAAATCTGACAAGAGCTTTCCATTGGTGGCACTCATTCATCTCAACACACCTCCATTCCGGAAATACAGCCATTTTCCGACGGGATATGGCTTAGGGTTAGTCTAGGGTTAGGGTTAGGGTTAGGGTTAGGGTTAGGGTTAGGGTTAGTCTAGGGTTAGGGTTAGGGTTAGGGTTAGGGTTAGGGTTAGGGTTAGGGTTTGGCTAGGGTTAGGGTTAGGGTTAGGGTTAGGGTTAGGGTTCGGGTTAGTCTAGGGTTAGGGTTAGGGTTAGGGTTAGGCTAGGGTTAGGGTTAGGGTTAGGGTTAGTCTAGGGTTAGGGTTAGGGTTAGGGTTAGGTTAGGGTTAGGGTTCAGTCTTGTCCTCTTTAAGTCAAATAAGGTTAGGGTTAGGGTTAGGGTTAGGGTTAGTCTAGGGGTAGGGTTAGGGTTAGGGTTAGTCTAGGGTTAGGGTTAGGGTTAGGGTTAGGGTTAGGGTTAGGGCTAGGGTTAGGGTTAGGATTAGGGTTAGGGTTAGGGTTAGGGTTAGGGTTAGGGTTCAGTCTTGTCCTCTTTAAGTCAAATAACTTTTGAAAGGAAGGTCCTACTGACTTGAAACCAAGTCCAACCCCACCTAAATCTGACAAGAGCTTTCCATTGGTGGCACTCATTCATCTCAACACACCTCCATTCCGGAAATACAGCCATTTTCCGACGGGATATGGCTTAGGGTTAGTCTAGGGTTAGGGTTAGGGTTAGGGTTAGGGTTAGGGTTAGGGTTAGGGTTAGTCTAGGGTTAGGGTTAGGGTTAGGGTTAGGGTTAGGGTTTGGCTAGGGTTAGGGTTAGGGTTAGGGTTAGGGTTAGGGTTCGGGTTAGTCTAGGGTTAGGGTTAGGGTTAGGGTTAGGCTAGGGTTAGGGTTAGGATTAGGGTTAGTCTAGGGTTAGGGTTAGGGTTAGGGTTAGGTTAGGGTTAGGGTTCAGTCTTGTCCTCTTTAAGTCAAATAAGGTTAGGGTTAGGGTTAGGGTTAGGGTTAGTCTAGGGGTAGGGTTAGGGTTAGGGTTAGTCTAGGGTTAGGGTTAGGGTTAGGGTTAGGGTTATTCTAGGGTTAGGGTTAGGGTTAGGGTTCAGTCTTGTCCTCTTTAAGTCAAATAACTTTTGAAAGGAAGGTCCTACTGACTTGAAACCAAGTCCTACCCCACCTAAGTCTGACAAGAGCTTTCCATTGGTGGCACTCATTCATCTCAACACACCTCCATTCCGGAAATACAGCCATTTTCCGACGGGATATGGCTTAGGGTTAGTCTAGGGTTAGGGTTAGGGTTAGGGTTAGGGTTAGGGTTAGTCTAGGGTTAGGGTTAGGGTTAGGGTTAGGGTTAGGGTTTGGCTAGGGTTAGGGTTAGGGTTAGGGTTAGGGTTAGGGTTTGGCTAGGCTTAGGGTTAGGGTTAGGGTTAGGGTTAGGGTTATTCTAGGGTTAGGGTTAGGGTTAGGGTTAGGGTTAGGGTTTGGGTTAGTCTAGGGCTAGGGTTAGTCTAGGGTTAGGGTTAGGGTTAGGGTTAGGGTTAGGGTTATT
Source organism: Karalla daura (assembly GCA_029224185.1). Lineage (NCBI taxonomy): Eukaryota > Metazoa > Chordata > Actinopteri > Chaetodontiformes > Leiognathidae > Karalla > Karalla daura. The sequence continues at coordinate 5,548,436 of CM055206.1, forward strand.
CTAGGGTTAGGGTTAGGGTTAGGGTTCAGTCTTGTCCTCTTTAAGTCAAATAACTTTTGAAAGGAAGGTCCTACTGACTTGAAACCAAGTCCTACCCCACCTAAGTCTGACAAGAGCTTTCCATTGGTGGCACTCATTCATCTCAACACACCTCCATTCCGGAAATACAGCCATTTTCCGACGGGATTTGGCTTAGGGTTAGTCTAGGGTTAGGGTTAGGGTTAGGGTTAGTCTAGGGTTAGGGTTAGGGTTAGGGTTAGGGTCAGGCTAGGGTTAGGGTTAGGGTTAGTCTAGGGTTAGGGTTAGGGTTAGGGTTAGGGTTAGGGTTAGGGTTAGTCTAGGGTTAGTCTAGGGTTAGGGTTAGGGTTAGGGTTAGGGTTAGGGTTCAGTCTAGTCCTCTTTAAATCAAATAACTTTTGAAAGGAAGGTGCTACTGACTTGAAACCAAGTCCTACCCCACCTAAATCTGACATGAGCTTTCCATTGGTGGCACTCATTCATCTCAACACACCTCCATTCCGGAAATACAGCCATTTTCCGGCGGGATATGGCTTAGGGTTAGTCTAGGGTTAGGGTTAGGGTTAGGGTTAGGGTTAGGGTTAGGGTCAGGCTAGGGTTAGGGTTAGGGTTAGGGTTAGGGTTAGTCTAGGGTTAGGGTTAGGGTTAGGGTTAGGGTTAGGGTTAGGGCTAGGGTTAGGGTTAGGATTAGGGTTAGGGTTAGGGTTAGGGTTAGGGTTAGGGTTCAGTCTTGTCCTCTTTAAGTCAAATAACTTTTGAAAGGAAGGTCCTACTGACTTGAAACCAAGTCCAACCCCACCTAAATCTGACAAGAGCTTTCCATTGGTGGCACTCATTCATCTCAACACACCTCCATTCCGGAAATACAGCCATTTTCCGACGGGATATGGCTTAGGGTTAGTCTAGGGTTAGGGTTAGGGTTAGGGTTAGGGTTAGGGTTAGGGTTAGTCTAGGGTTAGGGTTAGGGTTAGGGTTAGGGTTAGGGTTAGGGTTAGGGTTTGGCTAGGGTTAGGGTTAGGGTTAGGGTTAGGGTTAGGGTTCGGGTTAGTCTAGGGTTAGGGTTAGGGTTAGGGTTAGGCTAGGGTTAGGGTTAGGGTTAGGGTTAGTCTAGGGTTAGGGTTAGGGTTAGGGTTAGGTTAGGGTTAGGGTTCAGTCTTGTCCTCTTTAAGTCAAATAAGGTTAGGGTTAGGGTTAGGGTTAGGGTTAGTCTAGGGGTAGGGTTAGGGTTAGGGTTAGTCTAGGGTTAGGGTTAGGGTTAGGGTTAGGGTTATTCTAGGGTTAGGGTTAGGGTTAGGGTTCAGTCTTGTCCTCTTTAAGTCAAATAACTTTTGAAAGGAAGGTCCTACTGACTTGAAACCAAGTCCTACCCCACCTAAGTCTGACAAGAGCTTTCCATTGGTGGCACTCATTCATCTCAACACACCTCCATTCCGGAAATACAGCCATTTTCCGACGGGATATGGCTTAGGGTTAGTCTAGGGTTAGGGTTAGGGTTAGGGTTAGGGTTAGGGTTAGGGTTAGGGTTAGTCTAGGGTTAGGGTTAGGGTTAGGGTTAGGGTTAGGGTTAGGGTTTGGCTAGGGTTAGGGTTAGGGTTAGGGTTAGGGTTAGGGTTTGGCTAGGCTTAGGGTTAGGGTTAGGGTTAGGGTTAGGGTTATTCTAGGGTTAGGGTTAGGGTTAGGGTTTGGGTTTGGGTTAGTCTAGGGCTAGGGTTAGTCTAGGGTTAGGGTTAGGGTTAGGGTTAGGGTTAGTCTAGGGTTAGGGTTAGGGTTAGGGTTAGGGTTAGGGTTAGGGTTAGTCTAGGGTTAGTCTAGGGTTAGGGTTAGGGTTAGGGTTAGGGTTAGGGTTCAGTCTAGTCCTCTTTAAATCAAATAACTTTTGAAAGGAAGGTGCTACTGACTTGAAACCAAGTCCTACCCCACCTAAATCTGACATGAGCTTTCCATTGGTGGCACTCATTCATCTCAACACACCTCCATTCCGGAAATACAGCCATTTTCCGACGGGATATGGCTTAGGGTTAGTCTAGGGTTAGGGTTAGGGTTAGGGTTAGGGTTAGTCTAGGGTTAGGGTTAGGGTTAGGGTTAGGGTTAGGGTCAGGCTGGGGTTAGGGTTAGGGTTAGGGTTTGTCTAGGGTTAGGGTTAGGGTTAGGGTTAGTCTAGGGTTAGGGTTAGGGTTAGGGTTAGGCTAGGGTTAGGGTTAGGGTTAGGGCTAGGGTTAGGGTTAGTCTAGGGTTAGGGTTAGGCTAGGGTTAGGGTTAGGGTTAGTCTAGGGCTAGGGTTAGGGTTAGGGTTAGGCGAGGGCTAGGGTTAGGGTTAGGGTTAGGGTTAGTCTAGGGTTAGGGTTAGGGTTAGGGTTAGTCTAGGGTTAGGGTTAGGGTTAGGGTTAGGGTTAGGGTTAGTCTAGGGTTAGGGTTAGGGTTCAGTCTTGTCCTCTTTAAGTCAAATAACTTTTGAAAGGAAGGTCCTACTGACTTGAAACCAAGTCCAACCCCACCTAAATCTGACATGAGCTTTCCATTGGTGGCACTTATTCATCTCAACACACCTCCATTCCGGAAATACAGCCATTTTCTGACGGGATATGGCTTAGGGTTAGTCTAGGGTTAGGGTTAGGGTTAGGGTTAGGGTTAGGGTTAGTCTAGGGTTAGGGTTAGGGTTAGGGTTAGGGTTAGGGTTAGGGTTAGGGTTAGGCTAGGGTTAGGGTTAGGGTTAGGGTTAGGGTTAGGCTAGGGTTAGGGTTAGGGTTAGGGTTAGGGTTAGTCTAGGTTAGGGTTAGGGTTAGGGTTAGTCTAGGGTTAGGGTTAGGGTTAGGGTTAGGGTTAGGGTTAGGGTTAGTCTAGGGTTAGGGTTAGGGTTAGGGTTAGGGTTAGTCTAGGGTTAGGGTTAGGGTTAGGGCTAGGGTTAGGGTTAGTCTAGGGTTAGGGTTAGGCTAGGGTTAGGGTTAGGGTTAGTCTAGGGTTAGGGTTAGGGTTAGGGTTAGTCTAGGGTTAGGGTTAGGGTTAGGGTTAGGGTTAGGGTTAGTCTAGGGCTAGGGTTAGTCTAGGGTTAGGGTTAGGGTTAGGGTTAGGGTTAGTCTAGGGTTAGGGTTAGGGTTAGGGTTAGGGTTAGGGTTAGGGTTAGTCTAGGGTTAGTCTAGGGTTAGGGTTAGGGTTAGGGTTAGGGTTAGGGTTCAGTCTAGTCCTCTTTAAATCAAATAACTTTTGAAAGGAAGGTGCTACTGACTTGAAACCAAGTCCTACCCCACCTAAATCTGACATGAGCTTTCCATTGGTGGCACTCATTCATCTCAACACACCTCCATTCCGGAAATACAGCCATTTTCCGGCGGGATATGGCTTAGGGTTAGTCTAGGGTTAGGGTTAGGGTTAGGGTTAGGGTTAGGGTTAGGGTCAGGCTAGGGTTAGGGTTAGGGTTAGGGTTAGGGTTAGTCTAGGGTTAGGGTTAGGGTTAGGGTTAGGGTTAGGGTTCAGTCTTGTCCTCTTTAAGTCAAATAACTTTTGAAAGGAAGGTCCTACTGACTTGAAACCAAGTCCAACCCCACCTAAATCTGACAAGAGCTTTCCATTGGTGGCACTCATTCATCTCAACACACCTCCATTCCGGAAATACAGCCATTTTCCGACGGGATATGGCTTAGGGTTAGTCTAGGGTTAGGGTTAGGGTTAGTCTAGGGTTAGGGTTAGGGTTAGGGTTAGGGTTAGGGTTAGGGTTAGGGTTTGGCTAGGGTTAGGGTTAGGGTTAGGGTTAGGGTTAGGGTTCGGGTTAGTCTAGGGTTAGGGTTAGGGTTAGGGTTAGGCTAGGGTTAGGGTTAGGGTTAGGGTTAGTCTAGGGTTAGGGTTAGGGTTAGGGTTAGGTTAGGGTTAGGGTTCAGTCTTGTCCTCTTTAAGTCAAATAAGGTTAGGGTTAGGGTTAGGGTTAGGGTTAGTCTAGGGGTAGGGTTAGGGTTAGGGTTAGTCTAGGGTTAGGGTTAGGGTTAGGGTTAGGGTTATTCTAGGGTTAGGGTTAGGGTTAGGGTTCAGTCTTGTCCTCTTTAAGTCAAATAACTTTTGAAAGGAAGGTCCTACTGACTTGAAACCAAGTCCTACCCCACCTAAGTCTGACAAGAGCTTTCCATTGGTGGCACTCATTCATCTCAACACACCTCCATTCCGGAAATACAGCCATTTTCCGACGGGATATGGCTTAGGGTTAGTCTAGGGTTAGGGTTAGGGTTAGGGTTAGGGTTAGGGTTAGGGTTAGGGTTAGGGTTAGTCTAGGGTTAGGGTTAGGGTCAGGGTTAGGGTTAGGGTTTGGCTAGGGTTAGGGTTAGGGTTAGGGTTAGGGTTAGGGTTTGGCTAGGCTTAGGGTTAGGGTTAGGGTTAGGGTTAGGGTTATTCTAGGGTTAGGGTTAGGGTTAGGGTTAGGGTTTGGGTTAGTCTAGGGCTAGGGTTAGTCTAGGGTTAGGGTTAGGGTTAGGGTTAGGGTTAGTCTAGGGTTAGGGTTAGGGTTAGGGTTAGGGTTAGGGTTAGGGTTAGTCTAGGGTTAGTCTAGGGTTAGGGTTAGGGTTAGGGTTAGGGTTAGGGTTCAGTCTAGTCCTCTTTAAATCAAATAACTTTTGAAAGGAAGGTGCTACTGACTTGAAACCAAGTCCTACCCCACCTAAATCTGACATGAGCTTTCCATTGGTGGCACTCATTCATCTCAACACACCTCCATTCCGGAAATACAGCCATTTTCCGGCGGGATATGGCTTAGGGTTAGTCTAGGGTTAGGGTTAGGGTTAGGGTTAGGGTTAGGGTTAGGGTCAGGCTAGGGTTAGGGTTAGGGTTAGGGTTAGGGTTAGTCTAGGGTTAGGGTTAGGGTTAGGGTTAGGGTTAGGGTTAGGGCTAGGGTTAGGGTTAGGATTAGGGTTAGGGTTAGGGTTAGGGTTAGGGTTAGGGTTCAGTCTTGTCCTCTTTAAGTCAAATAACTTTTGAAAGGAAGGTCCTACTGACTTGAAACCAAGTCCAACCCCACCTAAATCTGACAAGAGCTTTCCATTGGTGGCACTCATTCATCTCAACACACCTCCATTCCGGAAATACAGCCATTTTCCGACGGGATATGGCTTAGGGTTAGTCTAGGGTTAGGGTTAGGGTTAGGGTTAGGGTTAGGGTTAGGGTTAGGGTTAGTCTAGGGTTAGGGTTAGGGTTAGGGTTAGGGTTAGGGTTAGGGTTAGGGTTTGGCTAGGGTTAGGGTTAGGGTTAGGGTTAGGGTTAGGGTTCGGGTTAGTCTAGGGTTAGGGTTAGGGTTAGGCTAGGGTTAGGGTTAGGGTTAGGGTTAGTCTAGGGTTAGGGTTAGGGTTAGGGTTAGGTTAGGGTTAGGGTTCAGTCTTGTCCTCTTTAAGTCAAATAAGGTTAGGGTTAGGGTTAGGGTTAGGGTTAGTCTAGGGGTAGGGTTAGGGTTAGGGTTAGTCTAGGGTTAGGGTTAGGGTTAGGGTTAGGGTTAGGGTTAGGGTTAGTCTAGGGTTAGGGTTAGGGTTAGGGTTAGGGTTATTCTAGGGTTAGGGTTAGGGTTAGGGTTCAGTCTTGTCCTCTTTAAGTCAAATAACTTTTGAAAGGAAGGTCCTACTGACTTGAAACCAAGTCCTACCCCACCTAAGTCTGACAAGAGCTTTCCATTGGTGGCACTCATTCATCTCAACACACCTCCATTCCGGAAATACAGCCATTTTCCGACGGGATATGGCTTAGGGTTAGTCTAGGGTTAGGGTTAGGGTTAGGGTTAGGGTTAGGGTTAGGGTTAGTCTAGGGTTAGGGTTAGGGTTAGGGTTAGGGTTAGGGTTTGGCTAGGGTTAGGGTTAGGGTTAGGGTTAGGGTTAGGGTTTGGCTAGGCTTAGGGTTAGGGTTAGGGTTAGGGTTAGGGTTAGTCTAGGGTTAGGGTTAGGGTTAGGGTTAGGGTTAGTCTAGGGTTAGGGTTAGGGTTAGGGTTAGGGTTAGGGTTAGGGTTCAGTCTTGTCCTCTTTAAGTCAAATAACTTTTGAAAGGAAGGTCCTACTGACTTGAAAC
>CM055206.1:5561980-5586980 GCA_029224185.1 Karalla daura
ACTCATTCATCTCAACACACCTCCATTCCGGAAATACAGCCATTTTCCGGCGGGATATGGCTTAGGGTTAGTCTAGGGTTAGGGTTAGGGTTAGGGTTAGGGTTAGTCTAGGGTTAGGGTTAGGGTTAGGGTTAGGGTTAGGGTTAGGGTTTGGCTAGGGTTAGGGTTAGGGTTATTCTAGGGTTAGGGTTAGGGTTAGGGTTAGGGTTAGTCTAGGGTTAAGGTTAGGGTTAGGGTTAGGGTTAGGGTTAGTCTAGGGTTAGGGTTAGGGTTAGGGTTAGGGTTAGGGTTAGGGTTAGTCTAGGGTTAGGGTTAGGGTTAGGGTTAGTCTAGGGTTAGGGTTAGGGTTAGGGTTAGTCTAGGGTTAGGGTGAGGGTCAGGGTTAGGGTCTGCCTGGGGTTAGGGTTAGGGTTAGGGTTAGGGTTAGTCTAGGGTTAGGGTTAGGGTTCAGTCTAGTCCTCTTTAAATCAAATAACTTTTGAAAGGAAGGTGCTACTGACTTGAAACCAAGTCCTACCCCACCTAAATCTGACATGAGCTTTCCATTGGTCGCACTCATTCATCTCAACACACCTCCATTCCGGAAATACAGCCATTTTCCGACGGGATATGGCTTAGGGTTAGTCTAGGGTTAGGGTTAGGGTTAGGGTTAGTCTAGGGTTAGGGTTAGGGTTAGGGTCAGGCTGGGGTTAGGGTTAGGGTTAGGGTTTGTCTAGGGTTAGGGTTAGGGTTAGGGTTAGGGTTAGGGTTAGTCTAGGGTTAGTCTAGGGTTAGGGTTAGGGTTAGGGTTAGGGTTAGGGTTCAGTCTAGTCCTCTTTAAATCAAATAACTTTTGAAAGGAAGGTGCTACTGACTTGAAACCAAGTCCTACCCCACCTAAATCTGACATGAGCTTTCCATTGGTGGCACTCATTCATCTCAACACACCTCCATTCCGGAAATACAGCCATTTTCCGGCGGGATATGGCTTAGGGTTAGTCTAGGGTTAGGGTTAGGGTTAGGGTTAGGGTTAGTCTAGGGTTAGGGTTAGGGTTAGGGTTAGGGTCAGGCTAGGGTTAGGGTTAGGGTTAGGGTTAGGGTTAGTCTAGGGTTAGGGTTAGGGTTAGGGTTAGGGCTAGTCTAGGGTTAGGGTTAGGGTTATTCTAGGGTTAGGGTTAGGGTTAGGGTTAGGGTTAGGGTTAGGGTTAGGGTTCAGTCTTGTCCTCTTTAAGTCAAATAACTTTTGAAAGGAAGGTCCTACTGACTTGAAACCAAGTCCTACCCCACCTAAGTCTGACAAGAGCTTTCCATTGGTGGCACTCATTCATCTCAACACACCTCCATTCCGGAAATACAGCCATTTTCCGACGGGATTTGGCTTAGGGTTAGTCTAGGGTTAGGGTTAGGGTTAGGGTTAGGGTTAGTCTAGGGTTAGGGTTAGGGTTAGGGTTAGGGTTAGTCTAGGGTTAGGGTTAGGGTTAGGGTTAGGGTTAGGGTTAGGGTTCAGTCTTGTCCTCTTTAAGTCAAATAACTTTTGAAAGGAAGGTCCTACTGACTTGAAACCAAGTCCAACCCCACCTAAATCTGACAAGAGCTTTCCATTGGTGGCACTCATTCATCTCAACACACCTCCATTCCGGAAATACAGCCATTTTCCGACGGGATATGGCTTAGGGTTAGTCTAGGGTTAGGGTTAGGGTTAGGGTTAGGGTTAGGGTTAGGGTTAGTCTAGGGTTAGGGTTAGGGTTAGGGTTAGGGTTCAGTCTTGTCCTCTTTAAGTCAAATAACTTTTGAAAGGAAGGTCCTACTGACTTGAAACCAAGTCCTACCCCACCTAAGTCTGACAAGAGCTTTCCATTGGTGGCACTCATTCATCTCAACACACCTCCATTCCGGAAATACAGCCATTTTCCGACGGGATTTGGCTTAGGGTTAGTCTAGGGTTAGGGTTAGGGTTAGGGTTAGGGTTAGTCTAGGGTTAGGGTTAGGGTTAGGGTTAGGGTCAGGCTAGGGTTAGGGTTAGGGTTAGGGTTAGTCTAGGGTTAGGGTTAGGGTTAGGGTTAGGGTTTGGGTTAGGGTTAGTCTAGGGTTAGTCTAGGGTTAGGGTTAGGGTTAGGGTTAGGGTTAGGGTTCAGTCTAGTCCTCTTTAAATCAAATAACTTTTGAAAGGAAGGTGCTACTGACTTGAAACCAAGTCCTACCCCACCTAAATCTGACATGAGCTTTCCATTGGTGGCACTCATTCATCTCAACACACCTCCATTCCGGAAATACAGCCATTTTCCGGCGGGATATGGCTTAGGGTTAGTCTAGGGTTAGGGTTAGGGTTAGGGATAGGGTTAGTCTAGGGTTAGGGTTAGGGTTAGGGTTAGGGTTAGGGTTAGGGTTAGGGTTTGGCTAGGGTTAGGGTTAGGGTTATTCTAGGGTTAGGGTTAGGGTTAGGGTTAGGGTTAGTCTAGGGTTAAGGTTAGGGTTAGGGTTAGGGTTAGTCTAGGGTTAGGGTTAGGGTTAGGGTTAGGGTTAGTCTAGGGTTAGGGTTAGGGTTAGGGTTAGGGTTAGTCTAGGGTTAGGGTTAGGGTTATTCTAGGGTTAGGGTTAGGGTTAGGGTTAGGGTTAGGGTTAGGGTTAGGGTTATTCTAGGGTTAGGGTTAGGGTTAGGGTTCAGTCTTGTCCTCTTTAAGTCAAATAACTTTTGAAAGGAAGGTCCTACTGACTTGAAACCAAGTCCTACCCCACCTAAGTCTGACAAGAGCTTTCCATTGGTGGCACTCATTCATCTCAACACACCTCCATTCCGGAAATACAGCCATTTTCCGACGGGATTTGGCTTAGGGTTAGTCTAGGGTTAGGGTTAGGGTTAGGGTTAGGGTTAGTCTAGGGTTAGGGTTAGGGTTAGGGTTAGGGTTAGTCTAGGGTTAGGGTTAGGGTTAGGGTTAGGGTTAGGGTTAGGGTTAGGGTTAGGGTTCAGTCTTGTCCTCTTTAAGTCAAATAACTTTTGAAAGGAAGGTCCTACTGACTTGAAACCAAGTCCAACCCCACCTAAATCTGACAAGAGCTTTCCATTGGTGGCACTCATTCATCTCAACACACCTCCATTCCGGAAATACAGCCATTTTCCGACGGGATTTGGCTTAGGGTTAGTCTAGGGTTAGGGTTAGGGTTAGGGTTAGGGTTAGTCTAGGGTTAGGGTTAGGGTTAGGGTTAGGGTTAGTCTAGGGTTAGGGTTAGGGTTAGGGTTAGGGTTAGGGTTAGGGTTAGGGTTAGGGTTAGGGTTAGGGTTCAGTCTTGTCCTCTTTAAGTCAAATAACTTTTGAAAGGAAGGTCCTACTGACTTGAAACCAAGTCCAACCCCACCTAAATCTGACAAGAGCTTTCCATTGGTGGCACTCATTCATCTCAACACACCTCCATTCCGGAAATACAGCCATTTTCCGACGGGATATGGCTTAGGGTTAGTCTAGGGTTAGGGTTAGGGTTAGGGTTAGGGTTAGGGTTAGGGTTAGTCTAGGGTTAGGGTTAGGGTTAGGGTTAGGGTTCAGTCTTGTCCTCTTTAAGTCAAATAACTTTTGAAAGGAAGGTCCTACTGACTTGAAACCAAGTCCTACCCCACCTAAGTCTGACAAGAGCTTTCCATTGGTGGCACTCATTCATCTCAACACACCTCCATTCCGGAAATACAGCCATTTTCCGACGGGATTTGGCTTAGGGTTAGTCTAGGGTTAGGGTTAGGGTTAGGGTTAGGGTTAGTCTAGGGTTAGGGTTAGGGTTAGGGTTAGGGTCAGGCTAGGGTTAGGGTTAGGGTTAGGGTTAGGGTTAGGGTTATTCTAGGGTTAGGGTTAGGGTTAGGGTTAGGGTTAGTCTAGGGTTAAGGTTAGGGTTAGGGTTAGGGTTAGTCTAGGGTTAGGGTTAGGGTTAGGGTTAGGGTTAGGGTTAGTCTAGGGTTAGGGTTAGGGTTAGGGTTAGGGTTAGGGTTAGGGTTAGTCTAGGGTTAGTCTAGGGTTAGGGTTAGGGTTAGGGTTAGGGTTAGGGTTCAGTCTAGTCCTCTTTAAATCAAATAACTTTTGAAAGGAAGGTGCTACTGACTTGAAACCAAGTCCTACCCCACCTAAATCTGACATGAGCTTTCCATTGGTGGCACTCATTCATCTCAACACACCTCCATTCCGGAAATACAGCCATTTTCCGGCGGGATATGGCTTAGGGTTAGTCTAGGGTTAGGGTTAGGGTTAGGGTTAGGGTTAGTCTAGGGTTAGGGTTAGGGTTAGGGTTAGGGTTAGGGTTAGGGTTTGGCTAGGGTTAGGGTTAGGGTTATTCTAGGGTTAGGGTTAGGGTTAGGGTTAGGGTTAGTCTAGGGTTAAGGTTAGGGTTAGGGTTAGGGTTAGTCTAGGGTTAGGGTTAGGGTTAGGGTTAGGGTTAGGGTTAGTCTAGGGTTAGGGTTAGGGTTAGGGTTAGGGTTAGTCTAGGGTTAGGGTTAGGGTTAGGGTTAGTCTAGGGTTAGGGTTAGGGTCAGGGTTAGGGTCTGCCTGGGGTTAGGGTTAGGGTTAGGGTTAGGGTTAGGGTTAGTCTAGGGTTAGGGTTAGGGTTCAGTCTAGTCCTCTTTAAATCAAATAACTTTTGAAAGGAAGGTGCTACTGACTTGAAACCAAGTCCTACCCCACCTAAATCTGACATGAGCTTTCCATTGGTCGCACTCATTCATCTCAACACACCTCCATTCCGGAAATACAGCCATTTTCCGACGGGATATGGCTTAGGGTTAGTCTAGGGTTAGGGTTAGGGTTAGGGTTAGTCTAGGGTTAGGGTTAGGGTTAGGGTCAGGCTGGGGTTAGGGTTAGGGTTAGGGTTTGTCTAGGGTTAGGGTTAGGGTTAGGGTTAGGGTTAGGGTTAGGGTTAGTCTAGGGTTAGTCTAGGGTTAGGGTTAGGGTTAGGGTTAGGGTTAGGGTTCAGTCTAGTCCTCTTTAAATCAAATAACTTTTGAAAGGAAGGTGCTACTGACTTGAAACCAAGTCCTACCCCACCTAAATCTGACATGAGCTTTCCATTGGTGGCACTCATTCATCTCAACACACCTCCATTCCGGAAATACAGCCATTTTCCGGCGGGATATGGCTTAGGGTTAGTCTAGGGTTAGGGTTAGGGTTAGGGTTAGGGTTAGTCTAGGGTTAGGGTTAGGGTTAGGGTTAGGGTCAGGCTAGGGTTAGGGTTAGGGTTAGGGTTAGGGCTAGTCTAGGGTTAGGGTTAGGGTTATTCTAGGGTTAGGGTTAGGGTTAGGGTTAGGGTTAGGGTTAGGGTTAGGGTTCAGTCTTGTCCTCTTTAAGTCAAATAACTTTTGAAAGGAAGGTCCTACTGACTTGAAACCAAGTCCTACCCCACCTAAGTCTGACAAGAGCTTTCCATTGGTGGCACTCATTCATCTCAACACACCTCCATTCCGGAAATACAGCCATTTTCCGACGGGATTTGGCTTAGGGTTAGTCTAGGGTTAGGGTTAGGGTTAGGGTTAGGGTTAGTCTAGGGTTAGGGTTAGGGTTAGGGTTAGGGTTAGTCTAGGGTTAGGGTTAGGGTTAGGGTTAGGGTTAGGGTTAGGGTTAGGGTTCAGTCTTGTCCTCTTTAAGTCAAATAACTTTTGAAAGGAAGGTCCTACTGACTTGAAACCAAGTCCAACCCCACCTAAATCTGACAAGAGCTTTCCATTGGTGGCACTCATTCATCTCAACACACCTCCATTCCGGAAATACAGCCATTTTCCGACGGGATATGGCTTAGGGTTAGTCTAGGGTTAGGGTTAGGGTTAGGGTTAGGGTTAGGGTTAGGGTTAGTCTAGGGTTAGGGTTAGGGTTAGGGTTAGGGTTCAGTCTTGTCCTCTTTAAGTCAAATAACTTTTGAAAGGAAGGTCCTACTGACTTGAAACCAAGTCCTACCCCACCTAAGTCTGACAAGAGCTTTCCATTGGTGGCACTCATTCATCTCAACACACCTCCATTCCGGAAATACAGCCATTTTCCGACGGGATTTGGCTTAGGGTTAGTCTAGGGTTAGGGTTAGGGTTAGGGTTAGGGTTAGTCTAGGGTTAGGGTTAGGGTTAGGGTTAGGGTCAGGCTAGGGTTAGGGTTAGGGTTAGGGTTAGGGTTAGTCTAGGGTTAGGGTTAGGGTTAGGGTTAGGGTTTGGGTTAGGGTTAGTCTAGGGTTAGTCTAGGGTTAGGGTTAGGGTTAGGGTTAGGGTTAGGGTTCAGTCTAGTCCTCTTTAAATCAAATAACTTTTGAAAGGAAGGTGCTACTGACTTGAAACCAAGTCCTACCCCACCTAAATCTGACATGAGCTTTCCATTGGTGGCACTCATTCATCTCAACACACCTCCATTCCGGAAATACAGCCATTTTCCGGCGGGATATGGCTTAGGGTTAGTCTAGGGTTAGGGTTAGGGTTAGGGATAGGGTTAGTCTAGGGTTAGGGTTAGGGTTAGGGTTAGGGTTAGGGTTAGGGTTAGGGTTTGGCTAGGGTTAGGGTTAGGGTTATTCTAGGGTTAGGGTTAGGGTTAGGGTTAGGGTTAGTCTAGGGTTAAGGTTAGGGTTAGGGTTAGGGTTAGTCTAGGGTTAGGGTTAGGGTTAGGGTTAGGGTTAGTCTAGGGTTAGGGTTAGGGTTAGGGTTAGGGTTAGTCTAGGGTTAGGGTTAGGGTTATTCTAGGGTTAGGGTTAGGGTTAGGGTTAGGGTTAGGGTTAGGGTTAGGGTTATTCTAGGGTTAGGGTTAGGGTTAGGGTTCAGTCTTGTCCTCTTTAAGTCAAATAACTTTTGAAAGGAAGGTCCTACTGACTTGAAACCAAGTCCTACCCCACCTAAGTCTGACAAGAGCTTTCCATTGGTGGCACTCATTCATCTCAACACACCTCCATTCCGGAAATACAGCCATTTTCCGACGGGATTTGGCTTAGGGTTAGTCTAGGGTTAGGGTTAGGGTTAGGGTTAGGGTTAGTCTAGGGTTAGGGTTAGGGTTAGGGTTAGGGTTAGTCTAGGGTTAGGGTTAGGGTTAGGGTTAGGGTTAGGGTTAGGGTTAGGGTTAGGGTTCAGTCTTGTCCTCTTTAAGTCAAATAACTTTTGAAAGGAAGGTCCTACTGACTTGAAACCAAGTCCAACCCCACCTAAATCTGACAAGAGCTTTCCATTGGTGGCACTCATTCATCTCAACACACCTCCATTCCGGAAATACAGCCATTTTCCGACGGGATATGGCTTAGGGTTAGTCTAGGGTTAGGGTTAGGGTTAGGGTTAGGGTTAGGGTTAGGGTTAGTCTAGGGTTAGGGTTAGGGTTAGGGTTAGGGTTCAGTCTTGTCCTCTTTAAGTCAAATAACTTTTGAAAGGAAGGTCCTACTGACTTGAAACCAAGTCCTACCCCACCTAAGTCTGACAAGAGCTTTCCATTGGTGGCACTCATTCATCTCAACACACCTCCATTCCGGAAATACAGCCATTTTCCGACGGGATTTGGCTTAGGGTTAGTCTAGGGTTAGGGTTAGGGTTAGGGTTAGGGTTAGTCTAGGGTTAGGGTTAGGGTTAGGGTTAGGGTTAGTCTAGGGTTAGGGTTAGGGTTAGGGTTAGGGTTAGGGTTAGGGTTAGGGTTAGGGTTCAGTCTTGTCCTCTTTAAGTCAAATAACTTTTGAAAGGAAGGTCCTACTGACTTGAAACCAAGTCCAACCCCACCTAAATCTGACAAGAGCTTTCCATTGGTGGCACTCATTCATCTCAACACACCTCCATTCCGGAAATACAGCCATTTTCCGACGGGATATGGCTTAGGGTTAGTCTAGGGTTAGGGTTAGGGTTAGGGTTAGGGTTAGGGTTAGGGTTAGTCTAGGGTTAGGGTTAGGGTTAGGGTTAGGGTTCAGTCTTGTCCTCTGTAAGTCAAATAACTTTTGAAAGGAAGGTCCTACTGACTTGAAACCAAGTCCTACCCCACCTAAGTCTGACAAGAGCTTTCCATTGGTGGCACTCATTCATCTCAACACACCTCCATTCCGGAAATACAGCCATTTTCCGACGGGATTTGGCTTAGGGTTAGTCTAGGGTTAGGGTTAGGGTTAGGGTTAGGGTTAGTCTAGGGTTAGGGTTAGGGTTAGGGTTAGGGTCAGGCTAGGGTTAGGGTTAGGGTTAGGGTTAGGGTTAGTCTAGGGTTAGGGTTAGGGTTAGGGTTAGGGTTAGGGTTAGGGTTAGTCTAGGGTTAGTCTAGGGTTAGGGTTAGGGTTAGGGTTAGGGTTAGGGTTCAGTCTAGTCCTCTTTAAATCAAATAACTTTTGAAAGGAAGGTGCTACTGACTTGAAACCAAGTCCTACCCCACCTAAATCTGACATGAGCTTTCCATTGGTGGCACTCATTCATCTCAACACACCTCCATTCCGGAAATACAGCCATTTTCCGGCGGGATATGGCTTAGGGTTAGTCTAGGGTTAGGGTTAGGGTTAGGGTTAGTCTAGGGTTAGGGTTAGGGTTAGGGTTAGGGTTAGGGTTAGGGTTTGGCTAGGGTTAGGGTTAGGGTTATTCTAGGGTTAGGGTTAGGGTTAGGGTTAGGGTTAGTCTAGGGTTAAGGTTAGGGTTAGGGTTAGGGTTAGGGTTAGTCTAGGGTTAGGGTTAGGGTCAGGGTTAGGGTCTGCCTGGGGTTAGGGTTAGGGTTAGGGTTAGGGTTAGGGTTAGTCTAGGGTTAGGGTTAGGGTTCAGTCTAGTCCTCTTTAAATCAAATAACTTTTGAAAGGAAGGTGCTACTGACTTGAAACCAAGTCCTACCCCACCTAAATCTGACATGAGCTTTCCATTGGTCGCACTCATTCATCTCAACACACCTCCATTCCGGAAATACAGCCATTTTCCGACGGGATATGGCTTAGGGTTAGTCTAGGGTTAGGGTTAGGGTTAGGGTTAGTCTAGGGTTAGGGTTAGGGTTAGGGTCAGGCTGGGGTTAGGGTTAGGGTTAGGGTTTGTCTAGGGTTAGGGTTAGGGTTAGGGTTAGGGTTAGGGTTAGTCTAGGGTTAGTCTAGGGTTAGGGTTAGGGTTAGGGTTAGGGTTCAGTCTAGTCCTCTTTAAATCAAATAACTTTTGAAAGGAAGGTGCTACTGACTTGAAACCAAGTCCTACCCCACCTAAATCTGACATGAGCTTTCCATTGGTGGCACTCATTCATCTCAACACACCTCCATTCCGGAAATACAGCCATTTTCCGGCGGGATATGGCTTAGGGTTAGTCTAGGGTTAGGGTTAGGGTTAGGGTTAGGGTTAGTCTAGGGTTAGGGTTAGGGTTAGGGTTAGGGTCAGGCTAGGGTTAGGGTTAGGGTTAGGGTTAGGGTTAGTCTAGGGTTAGGGTTAGGGTTAGGGTTAGGGTTAGGGCTAGTCTAGGGTTAGGGTTAGGGTTATTCTAGGGTTAGGGTTAGGGTTAGGGTTAGGGTTAGGGTTAGGGTTAGGGTTCAGTCTTGTCCTCTTTAAGTCAAATAACTTTTGAAAGGAAGGTCCTACTGACTTGAAACCAAGTCCTACCCCACCTAAGTCTGACAAGAGCTTTCCATTGGTGGCACTCATTCATCTCAACACACCTCCATTCCGGAAATACAGCCATTTTCCGACGGGATTTGGCTTAGGGTTAGTCTAGGGTTAGGGTTAGGGTTAGGGTTAGGGTTAGTCTAGGGTTAGGGTTAGGGTTAGGGTTAGGGTTAGGGTTAGGGTTAGTCTAGGGGTAGTCTAGGGTTAGGGTTAGGGTTAGGGTTAGGGTTAGGGTTAGGGTTAGTCTAGGGTTAGGGTTAGGGTCAGGGTTAGGGTCTGCCTGGGGTTAGGGTTAGGGTTAGGGTTAGGGTTAGGGTTAGTCTAGGGTTAGGGTTAGGGTTCAGTCTAGTCCTCTTTAAATCAAATAACTTTTGAAAGGAAGGTGCTACTGACTTGAAACCAAGTCCTACCCCACCTAAATCTGACATGAGCTTTCCATTGGTCGCACTCATTCATCTCAACACACCTCCATTCCGGAAATACAGCCATTTTCCGACGGGATATGGCTTAGGGTTAGTCTAGGGTTAGGGTTAGGGTTAGGGTTAGTCTAGGGTTAGGGTTAGGGTTAGGGTCAGGCTGGGGTTAGGGTTAGGGTTAGGGTTTGTCTAGGGTTAGGGTTAGGGTTAGGGTTAGGGTTAGGGTTAGTCTAGGGTTAGTCTAGGGTTAGGGTTAGGGTTAGGGTTAGGGTTCAGTCTAGTCCTCTTTAAATCAAATAACTTTTGAAAGGAAGGTGCTACTGACTTGAAACCAAGTCCTACCCCACCTAAATCTGACATGAGCTTTCCATTGGTGGCACTCATTCATCTCAACACACCTCCATTCCGGAAATACAGCCATTTTCCGGCGGGATATGGCTTAGGGTTAGTCTAGGGTTAGGGTTAGGGTTAGGGTTAGGGTTAGTCTAGGGTTAGGGTTAGGGTTAGGGTTAGGGTCAGGCTAGGGTTAGGGTTAGGGTTAGGGTTAGGGTTAGTCTAGGGTTAGGGTTAGGGTTAGGGTTAGGGTTAGGGCTAGTCTAGGGTTAGGGTTAGGGTTATTCTAGGGTTAGGGTTAGGGTTAGGGTTAGGGTTAGGGTTAGGGTTAGGGTTCAGTCTTGTCCTCTTTAAGTCAAATAACTTTTGAAAGGAAGGTCCTACTGACTTGAAACCAAGTCCTACCCCACCTAAGTCTGACAAGAGCTTTCCATTGGTGGCACTCATTCATCTCAACACACCTCCATTCCGGAAATACAGCCATTTTCCGACGGGATTTGGCTTAGGGTTAGTCTAGGGTTAGGGTTAGGGTTAGGGTTAGGGTTAGGGTTAGGGTTAGGGTTAGGGTTCAGTCTTGTCCTCTTTAAGTCAAATAACTTTTGAAAGGAAGGTCCTACTGACTTGAAACCAAGTCCAACCCCACCTAAATCTGACAAGAGCTTTCCATTGGTGGCACTCATTCATCTCAACACACCTCCATTCCGGAAATACAGCCATTTTCCGACGGGATATGGCTTAGGGTTAGTCTAGGGTTAGGGTTAGGGTTAGGGTTAGGGTTAGGGTTAGGGTTAGTCTAGGGTTAGGGTTAGGGTTAGGGTTAGGGTTCAGTCTTGTCCTCTTTAAGTCAAATAACTTTTGAAAGGAAGGTCCTACTGACTTGAAACCAAGTCCTACCCCACCTAAGTCTGACAAGAGCTTTCCATTGGTGGCACTCATTCATCTCAACACACCTCCATTCCGGAAATACAGCCATTTTCCGACGGGATTTGGCTTAGGGTTAGTCTAGGGTTAGGGTTAGGGTTAGGGTTAGGGTTAGTCTAGGGTTAGGGTTAGGGTTAGGGTTAGGGTCAGGCTAGGGTTAGGGTTAGGGTTAGGGTTAGGGTTAGTCTAGGGTTAGGGTTAGGGTTAGGGTTAGGGTTTGGGTTAGGGTTAGTCTAGGGTTAGTCTAGGGTTAGGGTTAGGGTTAGGGTTAGGGTTAGGGTTCAGTCTAGTCCTCTTTAAATCAAATAACTTTTGAAAGGAAGGTGCTACTGACTTGAAACCAAGTCCTACCCCACCTAAATCTGACATGAGCTTTCCATTGGTGGCACTCATTCATCTCAACACACCTCCATTCCGGAAATACAGCCATTTTCCGGCGGGATATGGCTTAGGGTTAGTCTAGGGTTAGGGTTAGGGTTAGGGATAGGGTTAGTCTAGGGTTAGGGTTAGGGTTAGGGTTAGGGTTAGGGTTAGGGTTAGGGTTTGGCTAGGGTTAGGGTTATTCTAGGGTTAGGGTTAGGGTTAGGGTTAGGGTTAGTCTAGGGTTAAGGTTAGGGTTAGGGTTAGGGTTAGTCTAGGGTTAGGGTTAGGGTTAGGGTTAGGGTTAGGGTTAGTCTAGGGTTAGGGTTAGGGTTAGGGTTAGGGTTAGTCTAGGGTTAGGGTTAGGCTTATTCTAGGGTTAGGGTTAGGGTTAGGGTTAGGGTTAGGGTTAGGGTTATTCTAGGGTTAGGGTTAGGGTTAGGGTTCAGTCTTGTCCTCTTTAAGTCAAATAACTTTTGAAAGGAAGGTCCTACTGACTTGAAACCAAGTCCTACCCCACCTAAGTCTGACAAGAGCTTTCCATTGGTGGCACTCATTCATCTCAACACACCTCCATTCCGGAAATACAGCCATTTTCCGACGGGATTTGGCTTAGGGTTAGTCTAGGGTTAGGGTTAGGGTTAGGGTTAGGGTTAGTCTAGGGTTAGGGTTAGGGTTAGGGTTAGGGTTAGTCTAGGGTTAGGGTTAGGGTTAGGGTTAGGGTTAGGGTTAGGGTTAGGGTTAGGGTTCAGTCTTGTCCTCTTTAAGTCAAATAACTTTTGAAAGGAAGGTCCTACTGACTTGAAACCAAGTCCAACCCCACCTAAATCTGACAAGAGCTTTCCATTGGTGGCACTCATTCATCTCAACACACCTCCATTCCGGAAATACAGCCATTTTCCGACGGGATATGGCTTAGGGTTAGTCTAGGGTTAGGGTTAGGGTTAGGGTTAGGGTTAGGGTTAGGGTTAGTCTAGGGTTAGGGTTAGGGTTAGGGTTAGGGTTCAGTCTTGTCCTCTTTAAGTCAAATAACTTTTGAAAGGAAGGTCCTACTGACTTGAAACCAAGTCCTACCCCACCTAAGTCTGACAAGAGCTTTCCATTGGTGGCACTCATTCATCTCAACACACCTCCATTCCGGAAATACAGCCATTTTCCGACGGGATATGGCTTAGGGTTAGTCTAGGGTTAGGGTTAGGGTTAGGGTTAGGGTTAGGGTTAGGGTTAGTCTAGGGTTAGGGTTAGGGTTAGGGTTAGGGTTCAGTCTTGTCCTCTTTAAGTCAAATAACTTTTGAAAGGAAGGTCCTACTGACTTGAAACCAAGTCCTACCCCACCTAAGTCTGACAAGAGCTTTCCATTGGTGGCACTCATTCATCTCAACACACCTCCATTCCGGAAATACAGCCATTTTCCGACGGGATTTGGCTTAGGGTTAGTCTAGGGTTAGGGTTAGGGTTAGGGTTAGGGTTAGTCTAGGGTTAGGGTTAGGGTTAGGGTTAGGGTTAGTCTAGGGTTAGGGTTAGGGTTAGGGTTAGGGTTAGGGTTAGGGTTAGGGTTAGGGTTCAGTCTTGTCCTCTTTAAGTCAAATAACTTTTGAAAGGAAGGTCCTACTGACTTGAAACCAAGTCCAACCCCACCTAAATCTGACAAGAGCTTTCCATTGGTGGCACTCATTCATCTCAACACACCTCCATTCCGGAAATACAGCCATTTTCCGACGGGATATGGCTTAGGGTTAGTCTAGGGTTAGGGTTAGGGTTAGGGTTAGGGTTAGGGTTAGGGTTAGGGTTAGTCTAGGGTTAGGGTTAGGGTTAGGGTTAGGGTTCAGTCTTGTCCTCTTTAAGTCAAATAACTTTTGAAAGGAAGGTCCTACTGACTTGAAACCAAGTCCTACCCCACCTAAGTCTGACAAGAGCTTTCCATTGGTGGCACTCATTCATCTCAACACACCTCCATTCCGGAAATACAGCCATTTTCCGACGGGATTTGGCTTAGGGTTAGTCTAGGGTTAGGGTTAGGGTTAGGGTTAGGGTTAGTCTAGGGTTAGGGTTAGGGTTAGGGTTAGGGTCAGGCTAGGGTTAGGGTTAGGGTTAGGGTTAGGGTTAGTCTAGGGTTAGGGTTAGGGTTAGGGTTAGGGTTAGGGTTAGGGTTAGTCTAGGGTTAGTCTAGGGTTAGGGTTAGGGTTAGGGTTAGGGTTAGGGTTCAGTCTAGTCCTCTTTAAATCAAATAACTTTTGAAAGGAAGGTGCTACTGACTTGAAACCAAGTCCTACCCCACCTAAATCTGACATGAGCTTTCCATTGGTGGCACTCATTCATCTCAACACACCTCCATTCCGGAAATACAGCCATTTTCCGGCGGGATATGGCTTAGGGTTAGTCTAGGGTTAGGGTTAGGGTTAGGGTTAGGGTTAGTCTAGGGTTAGGGTTAGGGTTATTCTAGGGTTAGGGTTAGGGTTAGGGTTTGGCTAGGGTTAGGGTTAGGGTTATTCTAGGGTTAGGGTTAGGGTTAGGGTTAGGGTTAGTCTAGGGTTAAGGTTAGGGTTAGGGTTAGGGTTAGGGTTAGTCTAGGGTTAGGGTTAGGGTCAGGGTTAGGGTCTGCCTGGGGTTAGGGTTAGGGTTAGGGTTAGGGTTAGGGTTAGTCTAGGGTTAGGGTTAGGTTTCAGTCTAGTCCTCTTTAAATCAAATAACTTTTGAAAGGAAGGTGCTACTGACTTGAAACCAAGTCCTACCCCACCTAAATCTGACATGAGCTTTCCATTGGTCGCACTCATTCATCTCAACACACCTCCATTCCGGAAATACAGCCATTTTCCGACGGGATATGGCTTAGGGTTAGTCTAGGGTTAGGGTTAGGGTTAGGGTTAGTCTAGGGTTAGGGTTAGGGTTAGGGTCAGGCTGGGGTTAGGGTTAGGGTTAGGGTTTGTCTAGGGTTAGGGTTAGGGTTAGGGTTAGGGTTAGGGTTAGTCTAGGGTTAGTCTAGGGTTAGGGTTAGGGTTAGGGTTAGGGTTAGGGTTCAGTCTAGTCCTCTTTAAATCAAATAACTTTTGAAAGGAAGGTGCTACTGACTTGAAACCAAGTCCTACCCCACCTAAATCTGACATGAGCTTTCCATTGGTGGCACTCATTCATCTCAACACACCTCCATTCCGGAAATACAGCCATTTTCCGGCGGGATATGGCTTAGGGTTAGTCTAGGGTTAGGGTTAGGGTTAGGGTTAGGGTTAGTCTAGGGTTAGGGTTAGGGTTAGGGTTAGGGTCAGGCTAGGGTTAGGGTTAGGGTTAGGGTTAGGGTTAGTCTAGGGTTAGGGTTAGGGTTAGGGTTAGGGTTAGGGCTAGTCTAGGGTTAGGGTTAGGGTTATTCTAGGGTTAGGGTTAGGGTTAGGGTTAGGGTTAGGGTTAGGGTTAGGGTTCAGTCTTGTCCTCTTTAAGTCAAATAACTTTTGAAAGGAAGGTCCTACTGACTTGAAACCAAGTCCTACCCCACCTAAGTCTGACAAGAGCTTTCCATTGGTGGCACTCATTCATCTCAACACACCTCCATTCCGGAAATACAGCCATTTTCCGACGGGATTTGGCTTAGGGTTAGTCTAGGGTTAGGGTTAGGGTTAGGGTTAGGGTTAGTCTAGGGTTAGGGTTAGGGTTAGGGTTAGGGTTAGTCTAGGGTTAGGGTTAGGGTTAGGGTTAGGGTTAGGGTTAGGGTTAGGGTTCAGTCTTGTCCTCTTTAAGTCAAATAACTTTTGAAAGGAAGGTCCTACTGACTTGAAACCAAGTCCAACCCCACCTAAATCTGACAAGAGCTTTCCATTGGTGGCACTCATTCATCTCAACACACCTCCATTCCGGAAATACAGCCATTTTCCGACGGGATATGGCTTAGGGTTAGTCTAGGGTTAGGGTTAGGGTTAGGGTTAGGGTTAGGGTTAGGGTTAGGGTTAGTCTAGGGTTAGGGTTAGGGTTAGGGTTAGGGTTCAGTCTTGTCCTCTTTAAGTCAAATAACTTTTGAAAGGAAGGTCCTACTGACTTGAAACCAAGTCCTACCCCACCTAAGTCTGACAAGAGCTTTCCATTGGTGGCACTCATTCATCTCAACACACCTCCATTCCGGAAATACAGCCATTTTCCGACGGGATTTGGCTTAGGGTTAGTCTAGGGTTAGGGTTAGGGTTAGGGTTAGGGTTAGTCTAGGGTTAGGGTTAGGGTTAGGGTTAGGGTCAGGCTAGGGTTAGGGTTAGGGTTAGGGTTAGGGTTAGTCTAGGGTTAGGGTTAGGGTTAGGGTTAGGGTTTGGGTTAGGGTTAGTCTAGGGTTAGTCTAGGGTTAGGGTTAGGGTTAGGGTTAGGGTTAGGGTTCAGTCTAGTCCTCTTTAAATCAAATAACTTTTGAAAGGAAGGTGCTACTGACTTGAAACCAAGTCCTACCCCACCTAAATCTGACATGAGCTTTCCATTGGTGGCACTCATTCATCTCAACACACCTCCATTCCGGAAATACAGCCATTTTCCGGCGGGATATGGCTTAGGGTTAGTCTAGGGTTAGGGTTAGGGTTAGGGATAGGGTTAGTCTAGGGTTAGGGTTAGGGTTAGGGTTTGGCTAGGGTTAGGGTTAGGGTTATTCTAGGGTTAGGGTTAGGGTTAGGGTTAGGGTTAGTCTAGGGTTAAGGTTAGGGTTAGGGTTAGGGTTAGTCTAGGGTTAGGGTTAGGGTTAGGGTTAGGGTTAGTCTAGGGTTAGGGTTAGGGTTAGGGTTAGGGTTAGTCTAGGGTTAGGGTTAGGGTTATTCTAGGGTTAGGGTTAGGGTTAGGGTTAGGGTTAGGGTTAGGGTTAGGGTTATTCTAGGGTTAGGGTTAGGGTTAGGGTTCAGTCTTGTCCTCTTTAAGTCAAATAACTTTTGAAAGGAAGGTCCTACTGACTTGAAACCAAGTCCTACCCCACCTAAGTCTGACAAGAGCTTTCCATTGGTGGCACTCATTCATCTCAACACACCTCCATTCCGGAAATACAGCCATTTTCCGACGGGATTTGGCTTAGGGTTAGTCTAGGGTTAGGGTTAGGGTTAGGGTTAGGGTTAGTCTAGGGTTAGGGTTAGGGTTAGGGTTAGGGTTAGTCTAGGGTTAGGGTTAGGGTTAGGGTTAGGGTTAGGGTTAGGGTTAGGGTTAGGGTTCAGTCTTGTCCTCTTTAAGTCAAATAACTTTTGAAAGGAAGGTCCTACTGACTTGAAACCAAGTCCAACCCCACCTAAATCTGACAAGAGCTTTCCATTGGTGGCACTCATTCATCTCAACACACCTCCATTCCGGAAATACAGCCATTTTCCGACGGGATATGGCTTAGGGTTAGTCTAGGGTTAGGGTTAGGGTTAGGGTTAGGGTTAGGGTTAGGGTTAGTCTAGGGTTAGGGTTAGGGTTAGGGTTAGGGTTCAGTCTTGTCCTCTTTAAGTCAAATAACTTTTGAAAGGAAGGTCCTACTGACTTGAAACCAAGTCCTACCCCACCTAAGTCTGACAAGAGCTTTCCATTGGTGGCACTCATTCATCTCAACACACCTCCATTCCGGAAATACAGCCATTTTCCGACGGGATTTGGCTTAGGGTTAGTCTAGGGTTAGGGTTAGGGTTAGGGTTAGGGTTAGTCTAGGGTTAGGGTTAGGGTTAGGGTTAGGGTCAGGCTAGGGTTAGGGTTAGGGTTAGGGTTAGGGTTAGTCTAGGGTTAGGGTTAGGGTTAGGGTTAGGGTTAGGGTTAGGGTTAGTCTAGGGTTAGTCTAGGGTTAGGGTTAGGGTTAGGGTTAGGGTTAGGGTTCAGTCTAGTCCTCTTTAAATCAAATAACTTTTGAAAGGAAGGTGCTACTGACTTGAAACCAAGTCCTACCCCACCTAAATCTGACATGAGCTTTCCATTGGTGGCACTCATTCATCTCAACACACCTCCATTCCGGAAATACAGCCATTTTCCGGCGGGATATGGCTTAGGGTTAGTCTAGGGTTAGGGTTAGGGTTAGGGTTAGGGTTAGTCTAGGGTTAGGGTTAGGGTTAGGGTTTGGCTAGGGTTAGGGTTAGGGTTATTCTAGGGTTAGGGTTAGGGTTAGGGTTAGGGTTAGTCTAGGGTTAAGGTTAGGGTTAGGGTTAGGGTTAGTCTAGGGTTAGGGTTAGGGTTAGGGTTAGGGTTAGGGTTAGTCTAGGGTTAGGGTTAGGGTTCAGTCTAGTCCTCTTTAAATCAAATAACTTTTGAAAGGAAGGTGCTACTGACTTGAAACCAAGTCCTACCCCACCTAAATCTGACATGAGCTTTCCATTGGTCGCACTCATTCATCTCAACACACCTCCATTCCGGAAATACAGCCATTTTCCGACGGGATATGGCTTAGGGTTAGTCTAGGGTTAGGGTTAGGGTTAGGGTTAGTCTAGGGTTAGGGTTAGGGTTAGGGTCAGGCTGGGGTTAGGGTTATGGTTAGGGTTTGTCTAGGGTTAGGGTTAGGGTTAGGGTTAGGGTTAGGGTTAGTCTAGGGTTAGTCTAGGGTTAGGGTTAGGGTTAGGGTTAGGGTTAGGGTTCAGTCTAGTCCTCTTTAAATCAAATAACTTTTGAAAGGAAGGTGCTACTGACTTGAAACCAAGTCCTACCCCACCTAAATCTGACATGAGCTTTCCATTGGTGGCACTCATTCATCTCAACACACCTCCATTCCGGAAATACAGCCATTTTCCGGCGGGATATGGCTTAGGGTTAGTCTAGGGTTAGGGTTAGGGTTAGGGTTAGGGTTAGTCTAGGGTTAGGGTTAGGGTTAGGGTTAGGGTCAGGCTAGGGTTAGGGTTAGGGTTAGGGTTAGGGTTAGTCTAGGGTTAGGGTTAGGGTTAGGGTTAGGGTTAGGGCTAGTCTAGGGTTAGGGTTAGGGTTATTCTAGGGTTAGGGTTAGGGTTAGGGTTAGGGTTAGGGTTAGGGTTAGGGTTCAGTCTTGTCCTCTTTAAGTCAAATAACTTTTGAAAGGAAGGTCCTACTGACTTGAAACCAAGTCCTACCCCACCTAAGTCTGACAAGAGCTTTCCATTGGTGGCACTCATTCATCTCAACACACCTCCATTCCGGAAATACAGCCATTTTCCGACGGGATTTGGCTTAGGGTTAGTCTAGGGTTAGGGTTAGGGTTAGGGTTAGGGTTAGTCTAGGGTTAGGGTTAGGGTTAGGGTTAGGGTCAGGCTAGGGTTAGGGTTAGGGTTAGGGTTAGGGTTAGTCTAGGGTTAGGGTTAGGGTTAGGGTTAGGGTTAGGGTTAGTCTAGGGTTAGTCTAGGGTTAGGGTTAGGGTTAGGGTTAGGGTTCAGTCTAGTCCTCTTTAAATCAAATAACTTTTGAAAGGAAGGTGCTACTGACTTGAAACCAAGTCCTACCCCACCTAAATCTGACATGAGCTTTCCATTGGTGGCACTCATTCATCTCAACACACCTCCATTCCGGAAATACAGCCATTTTCCGGCGGGATATGGCTTAGGGTTAGTCTAGGGTTAGGGTTAGGGTTAGGGTTAGGGTTAGTCTAGGGTTAGGGTTAGGGTTAGGGTTAGGGTCAGGCTAGGGTTAGGGTTAGGGTTAGGGTTAGGGTTAGTCTAGGGTTAGGGTTAGGGTTAGGGTTAGGGTTAGGGTTAGGGCTAGGGTTAGGGTTAGGATTAGGGTTAGGGTTAGGGTTAGGGTTAGGGTTCAGTCTTGTCCTCTTTAAGTCAAATAACTTTTGAAAGGAAGGTCCTACTGACTTGAAACCAAGTCCAACCCCACCTAAATCTGACATGAGCTTTCCATTGGTGGCACTCATTCATCTCAACACACCTCCATTCCGGAAATACAGCCATTTTCCGACGGGATATGGCTTAGAGTTAGTCTAGGGTTAGGGTTAGGGTTAGGGTTAGGGTTAGTCTAGGGTTAGGGTTAGGGTTAGGGTTAGGGTTAGGGTTTGGCTAGGGTTAGGGTTAGGGTTATTCTAGGGTTAGGGTTAGGGTTAGGGTTAGTCTAGGGTTAAGGTTAGGGTTAGGGTTAGGGTTAGTCTAGGGTTAGGGTTAGGGTTAGGGTTAGGGTTAGGGTTAGGGTTTGGCTAGGGTTAGGGTTAGGGTTATTCTAGGGTTAGGGTTAGGGTTAGGGTTAGTCTAGGGTTAAGGTTAGGGTTAGGGTTAGGGTTAGTCTAGGGTTAGGGTTAGGGTTAGTCTCGGGTTAGGGCTAGGGTTAGGGTTAGTCTAGGGTTAGGGTTAGGGTTAGGGTTAGGGTTAGTCTAGGGTTAGGGTTAGGGTTAGGGTTAGTCTAGGGTTAGGGTTAGGGTCAGGGTTAGGGTCTGCCTGGGGTTAGGGTTAGGGTTAGGGTTAGGGTTAGTCTAGGGTTAGGGTTAGGGTTCAGTCTAGTCCTCTTTAAATCAAATAACTTTTGAAAGGAAGGTGCTACTGACTTGAAACCAAGTCCTACCCCACCTAAATCTGACATGAGCTTTCCATTGGTCGCACTCATTCATCTCAACACACCTCCATTCCGGAAATACTGCCATTTTCCGACGGGATATGGCTTAGGGTTAGTCTAGGGTTAGGGTTAGTCTAGGGTTAGGGTTAGGGTTAGGGTCAGGCTGGGGTTAGGGCTAGGGTTAGGGTTTGTCTAGGGTTAGGGTTAGGGTTAGGGTTAGGGTTAGTCTAGGGTTAGGGTTAGGGTTAGGGTTAGGCTAGGGTTAGGGTTAGGGTTAGGGCTAGGGTTAGGGTTAGTCTAGGGTTAGGGCTAGGGTTAGGGTTAGTCTAGGGTTAGGGTTAGGGTTAGGCGAGGGCTAGGGTTTGGGTTAGGGTTAGGGTTAGGGTTAGGGTTAGTCTAGGGTTAGGGTTAGGGTTAGGGTTAGTCTAGGGTTAGGGTTAGGGTTAGGGTTAGGGTTAGGGTTAGTCTAGGGTTAGGGTTAGGGTTAGGGGTAGGGTTAGGGTTAGGGTTAGGGTTAGGGTTAGTCTAGGGTTAGGGTTAGGATTAGGGTTATTCTAGGGTTAGGGTTAGGGTTAGGGTCAGGCTGGGGTTAGGGTTAGGGTTATGGTTTGTCTAGGGTTAGGGTTAGGGTTAGGGTTAGGGTTAGGGTTAGTCTAGGGTTAGTCTAGGGTTAGGGTTAGGGTTCAGTCTAGTCCTCTTTAAATCAAATAACTTTTGAAAGGAAGGTGCTACTGACTTGAAACCAAGTCCTACCCCACCTAAATCTGACATGAGCTTTCCATTGGTCGCACTCATTCATCTCAACACACCTCCATTCCGGAAATACAGCCATTTTCCGACGGGATATGGCTTAGGGTTAGTCTAGGGTTAGGGTTAGGGTTAGGGTTAGTCTAGGGTTAGGGTTAGGGTTAGGGTCAGGCTGGGGTTTGGGTTAGGGTTAGGGTTTGTCTAGGGTTAGGGTTAGGGTTAGGGTTAGGGTTAGGGTTAGTCTAGGGTTAGTCTAGGGTTAGGGTTAGGGTTAGGGTTAGGGTTCAGTCTAGTCCTCTTTAAATCAAATAACTTTTGAAAGGAAGGTGCTACTGACTTGAAACCAAGTCCTACCCCACCTAAATCTGACATGAGCTTTCCATTGGTGGCACTCATTCATCTCAACACACCTCCATTCCGGAAATACAGCCATTTTCCGGCGGGATATGGCTTAGGGTTAGTCTAGGGTTAGGGTTAGGGTTAGGGTTAGGGTTAGTCTAGGGTTAGGGTTAGGGTTAGGGTTAGGGTCAGGCTAGGGTTAGGGTTAGGGTTAGGGTTAGTCTAGGGTTAGGGTTAGGGTTAGGGTTAGGGTTCAGTCTAGTCCTCTTTAAATCAAATAACTTTTGAAAGGAAGGTGCTACTGACTTGAAACCAAGTCCTACCCCACCTAAATCTGACATGAGCTTTCCATTGGTGGCACTCATTCATCTCAACACACCTCCATTCCGGAAATACAGCCATTTTCCGGCGGGATATGGCTTAGGGTTAGTCTAGGGTTAGGGTTAGGGTTAGGGTTAGGGTTAGTCTAGGGTTAGGGTTAGGGTTAGGGTTAGGGTCAGGCTAGGGTTAGGGTTAGGGTTAGGGTTAGGGTTAGTCTAGGGTTAGGGTTAGGGTTAGGGTTAGGGTTAGGGTTAGGGCTAGGGTTAGGGTTAGGATTAGGGTTAGGGTTAGGGTTAGGGTTAGGGTTCAGTCTTGTCCTCTTTAAGTCAAATAACTTTTGAAAGGAAGGTCCTACTGACTTGAAACCAAGTCCAACCCCACCTAAATCTGACATGAGCTTTCCATTGGTGGCACTCATTCATCTCAACACACCTCCATTCCGGAAATACAGCCATTTTCCGACGGGATATGGCTTAGGGTTAGTCTAGGGTTAGGGTTAGTCTAGGGTTAGGGTTAGGGTTAGGGTCAGGCTGGGGTTAGGGCTAGGGTTAGGGTTTGTCTAGGGTTAGGGTTAGGGTTAGGGTTAGGGTTAGTCTAGGGTTAGGGTTAGGGTTAGGGTTAGGCTAGGGTTAGGGTTAGGGTTAGGGCTAGGGTTAGGGTTAGTCTAGGGTTAGGGCTAGGGTTAGGGTTAGTCTAGGGTTAGGGTTAGGGTTAGGCGAGGGCTAGGGTTTGGGTTAGGGTTAGGGTTAGGGTTAGGGTTAGTCTAGGGTTAGGGTTAGGGTTAGGGTTAGGGTTAGTCTAGGGTTAGGGTTAGGGTTAGGGTCAGGCTGGGGTTAGGGCTAGGGTTAGGGTTTGTCTAGGGTTAGGGTTAGGGTTAGGGTTAGGGTTAGTCTAGGGTTAGGGTTAGGGTTAGGGTTAGGCTAGGGTTAGGGTTAGGGTTAGGGCTAGGGTTAGGGTTAGTCTAGGGTTAGGGCTAGGGTTAGGGTTAGTCTAGGGTTAGGGTTAGGGTTAGGCGAGGGCTAGGGTTTGGGTTAGGGTTAGGGTTAGGGTTAGGGTTAGTCTAGGGTTAGGGTTAGGGTTAGGGTTAGTCTAGGGTTAGGGTTAGGGTTAGGGTTAGGGTTAGGGTTAGTCTAGGGTTAGGGTTAGGGTTAGGGGTAGGGTTAGGGTTAGGGTTAGGGTTAGGGTTAGTCTAGGGTTAGGGTTAGGATTAGGGTTATTCTAGGGTTAGGGTTAGGGTTAGGGTCAGGCTGGGGTTAGGGTTAGGGTTAGGGTTTGTCTAGGGTTAGGGTTAGGGTTAGGGTTAGGGTTAGGGTTAGTCTAGGGTTAGTCTAGGGTTAGGGTTAGGGTTCAGTCTAGTCCTCTTTAAATCAAATAACTTTTGAAAGGAAGGTGCTACTGACTTGAAACCAAGTCCTACCCCACCTAAATCTGACATGAGCTTTCCATTGGTCGCACTCATTCATCTCAACACACCTCCATTCCGGAAATACAGCCATTTTCCGACGGGATATGGCTTAGGGTTAGTCTAGGGTTAGGGTTAGGGTTAGGGTTGGTCTAGGGTTAGGGTTAGGGTTAGGGTCAGGCTGGGGTTTGGGCTAGGGTTAGGGTTTGTCTAGGGTTAGGGTTAGGGTTAGGGTTAGGGTTAGGGTTAGTCTAGGGTTAGTCTAGGGTTAGGGTTAGGGTTAGGGTTAGGGTTCAGTCTAGTCCTCTTTAAATCAAATAACTTTTGAAAGGAAGGTGCTACTGACTTGAAACCAAGTCCTACCCCACCTAAATCTGACATGAGCTTTCCATTGGTGGCACTCATTCATCTCAACACACCTCCATTCCGGAAATACAGCCATTTTCCGGCGGGATATGGCTTAGGGTTAGTCTAGGGTTAGGGTTAGGGTTAGGGTTAGGGTTAGTCTAGGGTTAGGGTTAGGGTTAGGGTTAGGGTCAGGCTAGGGTTAGGGTTAGGGTTAGGGTTAGGGTTAGTCTAGGGTTAGGGTTAGGGTTAGGGTTAGGGTTCAGTCTAGTCCTCTTTAAATCAAATAACTTTTGAAAGGAAGGTGCTACTGACTTGAAACCAAGTCCTACCCCACCTAAATCTGACATGAGCTTTCCATTGGTGGCACTCATTCATCTCAACACACCTCCATTCCGGAAATACAGCCATTTTCCGGCGGGATATGGCTTAGGGTTAGTCTAGGGTTAGGGTTAGGGTTAGGGTTAGGGTTAGTCTAGGGTTAGGGTTAGGGTTAGGGTTAGGGTCAGGCTAGGGTTAGGGTTAGGGTTAGGGTTAGGGTTAGTCTAGGGTTAGGGTTAGGGTTAGGGTTAGGGTTAGGGTTAGGGCTAGGGTTAGGGTTAGGATTAGGGTTAGGGTTAGGGTTAGGGTTAGGGTTCAGTCTTGTCCTCTTTAAGTCAAATAACTTTTGAAAGGAAGGTCCTACTGACTTGAAACCAAGTCCAACCCCACCTAAATCTGACATGAGCTTTCCATTGGTGGCACTCATTCATCTCAACACACCTCCATTCCGGAAATACAGCCATTTTCCGACGGGATATGGCTTAGAGTTAGTCTAGGGTTAGGGTTAGGGTTAGGGTTAGGGTTAGTCTAGGGTTAGGGTTAGGGTTAGGGTTAGGGTTAGGGTTAGGGTTAGGGTTTGGCTAGGGTTAGGGTTAGGGTTATTCTAGGGTTAGGGTTAGGGTTAGGGTTAGGGTTAGGGTTAGTCTAGGGTTAAGGTTAGGGTTAGGGTTAGGGTTAGTCTAGGGTTAGGGTTAGGGTTAGGGTTAGGGTTAGGGTTAGGGTTAGGGTTCAGTCTTGTCCTCTTTAAGTCAAATAACTTTTGAAAGGAAGGTCCTACTGACTTGAAACCAAGTCCAACCCCACCTAAATCTGACAAGAGCTTTCCATTGGTGGCACTCATTCATCTCAACACACCTCCATTCCGGAAATACAGCCATTTTCCGACGGGATATGGCTTAGGGTTAGTCTAGGGTTAGGGTTAGGGTTAGGGTTAGTCTAGGGTTAGGGTTAGGGTTAGGGTTAGGGTCAGGCTAGGGTTAGGGTTAGGGTTAGGGTTAGGGTTAGTCTAGGGTTAGGGTTAGGGTTAGGGTTAGGGTTAGGGTTAGGGTTAGTCTAGGGGTAGTCTAGGGTTAGGGTTAGGGTTAGGGTTAGGGTTAGGGTTAGGGTTCAGTCTAGTCCTCTTTAAATCAAATAACTTTTGAAAGGAAGGTGCTACTGACTTGAAACCAAGTCCTACCCCACCTAAATCTGACATGAGCTTTCCATTGGTGGCACTCATTCATCTCAACACACCTCCATTCCGGAAATACAGCCATTTTCCGGCGGGATATGGCTTAGGGTTAGTCTAGGGTTAGGGTTAGGGTTAGGGTTAGGGTTAGGGTTAGTCTAGGGTTAGGGTTAGGGTTAGGGTTAGGGTTAGGGTTAGGGTTAGGGTTAGGGTTTGGCTAGGGTTAGGGTTAGGGTTATTCTAGGGTTAGGGTTAGGGTTAGGGTTAGGGTTAGTCTAGGGTTAAGGTTAGGGTTAGGGTTAGGGTTAGTCTAGGGTTAGGGTTAGGGTTAGGGTTAGGGTTAGGGTTAGGGTTAGGGTTAGTCTAGGGTTAGGGTTAGGGTTAGGGTTAGGGTTAGTCTAGGGTTAGGG
>CM055206.1:5594480-5606980 GCA_029224185.1 Karalla daura
TTAGGGTTAGGGTTAGGGTTAGGGTTAGGGTTTGGCTAGGGTTAGGGTTAGGGTTAGGGTTAGGGTTCGGGTTAGTCTAGGGTTAGGGTTAGGGTTAGGGTTAGGCTAGGGTTAGGGTTAGGGTTAGGGTTAGTCTAGGGTTAGGGTTAGGGTTAGGGTTAGGTTAGGGTTAGGGTTCAGTCTTGTCCTCTTTAAGTCAAATAAGGTTAGGGTTAGGGTTAGGGTTAGTCTAGGGGTAGGGTTAGGGTTAGGGTTAGGGTTAGGGTTAGGGTTAGTCTAGGGTTAGGGTTAGTCTAGGGTTAGGGTTAGGGTTAGGGTTAGGGTTATTCTAGGGTTAGGGTTAGGGTTAGGGTTCAGTCTTGTCCTCTTTAAGTCAAATAACTTTTGAAAGGAAGGTCCTACTGACTTGAAACCAAGTCCTACCCCACCTAAGTCTGACAAGAGCTTTCCATTGGTGGCACTCATTCATCTCAACACACCTCCATTCCGGAAATACAGCCATTTTCCGACGGGATATGGCTTAGGGTTAGTCTAGGGTTAGGGTTAGGGTTAGGGTTAGGGTTAGGGTTAGGGTTAGTCTAGGGTTAGGGTTAGGGTTAGGGTTAGGGTTAGGGTTTGGCTAGGGTCAGGGTTAGGGTTAGGGTTAGGGTTAGGGTTTGGCTAGGGTTAGGGTTAGGGTTATTCTAGGGTTAGGGTTAGGGTTAGGGTTAGGGTTAGTCTAGGGTTAAGGTTAGGGTTAGGGTTAGGGTTAGTCTAGGGTTAGGGTTAGGGTTAGTCTCGGGTTAGGGCTAGGGTTAGGGTTAGTCTAGGGTTAGGGTTAGGGTTAGGGTTAGGGTTAGTCTAGGGTTAGGGTTAGGGTTAGGGTTAGTCTAGGGTTAGGGTTAGGGTCAGGGTTAGGGTCTGCCTGGGGTTAGGGTTAGGGTTAGGGTTAGGGTTAGTCTAGGGTTAGGGTTCGGGTTCAGTCTAGTCCTCTTTAAATCAAATAACTTTTGAAAGGAAGGTGCTACTGACTTGAAACCAAGTCCTACCCCACCTAAATCTGACATGAGCTTTCCATTGGTCGCACTCATTCATCTCAACACACCTCCATTCCGGAAATACAGCCATTTTCCGACGGGATATGGCTTAGGGTTAGTCTAGGGTTAGGGTTAGGGTTAGGGTTAGTCTAGGGTTAGGGTTAGGGTTAGGGTCAGGCTGGGGTTAGGGTTAGGGTTAGGGTCAGGCTGGGGTTAGGGTTAGGGTTAGGGTTTGTCTAGGGTTAGGGTTAGGGTTAGTCTAGGGTTAGGGTTAGGGTTAGGGTTAGGGTTAGGCTAGGGTTAGGGTTAGGGTTAGGGCTAGGGTTAGGGTTAGTCTAGGGTTAGGGTTAGGGTTAGGGTTAGTCTAGGGTTAGGGTTAGGGTTAGGCGAGGGCTAGGGTTAGGGTTAGGGTTAGGGTTAGGGTTAGGGTTAGTCTAGGGTTAGGGTTAGGGTTAGGGTTAGTCTAGGGTTAGGGTTAGGGTTAGGGTTAGGGTTAGGGTTAGTCTAGGGTTAGGGTTAGGGTTAGGGGTAGGGTTAGGGTTAGGGTTAGGGTTAGGGTTAGTCTAGGGTTAGGGTTAGGATTAGGGTTATTCTAGGGTTAGGGTTAGGGTTAGGGTTCAGTCTAGTCCTCTTTAAGTCAAATAACTTTTGAAAGGAAGGTTAGGGTTAGGGTTAGGGTTAGGCTTAGGCTTAGGGTTAGGGTTAGGGTTAGGGTTAGGGTTAGTCTAGGGTTAGGGTTAGTCTAGGGTTAGGGTTAGGGTTAGGGTTAGGGTTAGGGTTATTCTAGGGTTAGGGTTAGGGTTAGGGTTCAGTCTTGTCCTCTTTAAGTCAAATAACTTTTGAAAGGAAGGTCCTACTGACTTGAAACCAAGTCCTACCCCACCTAAATCTGACATGAGCTTTCCATTGGTGGCACTCATTCATCTCAACACACCTCCATTCCGGAAATACAGCCATTTTCCGACGGGATATGGCTTAGGGTTAGTCTAGGGTTAGGGTTAGGGTTAGGGTTAGTCTAGGGTTAGGGTTAGGCTAGGGTTAGGGTTAGTCTAGGGTTAGGGTTAGGGTTAGGGTTAGGCTAGGGTTAGGGTTAGTCTAGGGTTAGGGTTTGGCTAGGGTTAGGGTTAGTCTAGGGTTAGGGTTTGGCTAGGGTTAGGGTTAGGGTTAGGGTTAGTCTAGGGCTAGGGTTAGGGTTAGTCTCGGGTTAGGGCTAGGGTTAGGGTTAGGGTTAGACTAGGGTTAGGGTTAGTCTAGGGTTAGGGTTAGGCTAGGGTTAGGGTTAGGGTTAGGGTTAGGGTTATTCTAGGGTTAGAGTTAGGGTTCAGTCTAGTCCTCTTTAAGTCAAATAACTTTTGAAAGGAAGGTCCTACTGACTTGAAACCAAGTCCTACCCCACCTAAATCTGACATGAGCTTTCCATTGGTGGCACTCATTCATCTCAACACACCTCCATTCCGGAAATACAGCCATTTTCCGACGGGATGTGGCTTCGGGTTAGGCTAGGGTTAGGGTTTGTCTAGGGTTATGGTTAGGGTTAGGGTTTTCCCTCAATCTGGAGTAGATATCCCAGGTAAAGAGGGTTTGCAGGTTGGATTTTCTTGAGAAACAGCATCTATACCATGGTCATGGATGCAACCCCCCTTATCAACCATCCCTCCCATTGTGGCAGAGTTCATAAGTGTTGTTTGGTCTGTCTTTGCTGCCTAACTTACTGACTCTATCTGACTGAGGTCTGTGCAAGCAATGATCTCCGACCCTGAACTGAGTGATGACCTCTCACTGACCTAACAATGTTGAGGTCATGTTTGTAATTGCACTTTTTTCTCCATCCTCCCCACTTGTTGGTTACTCGAAACTTAAATTTAAAGCACGGAAAGTTAAAAAAAGAACATTTCAACAACTCAAGTTATGGACAAATCTTAAAAAAACAGTATTGAAGATTCAGTTCAAAGGAGAAAAAAACAGGGGAGCCAGTATTTTACAAAACAATTGGTGAGAACAAACACAAAATATCACCGTGTTTCCTGTCAAAGAAGTCCCCTTATGGAGAAACTCTAACAAGGAACTGAAATCATGTAAAGGGCTGTACTGTCTGAGTGAACAGGATGCATGGGCCTCCTCAGCCCCTCCCATTGCACGATTTTTCCTATCACGATGTGAAATGTCTCAGTTATGCCTGAGGCCTCCTGTTGCTCTTGCCTTTGGGAGTGAGTGTGTGTGTGTGTGTGTGTGTTTGGATGCACATGGTGGAGAAGCAGGGGCTGCTCCCATTGGACCACCACCCACAGTTAATCATCCACAGATCATACAGAGGTTGTGGTGTGTGCACGTTTCACAACGCACAAAATAGAACTAGATCAGACTGGACTGAAATGGGTTTATCTGCGCCGTAAAATACGAGCTTTTCCTGGCAGGAGAACACAAACCTTGAAGTCTCACCCCGTGGGAAAGAGTCAGCTGAGACATGAGCAGGTGAACGGTGTGCACCATGTGTTTGCTTTTTATGAGGACCCAAAATACCACACCAAAAGTTCAAGTCAGACTTTTTAAAATGCACTTGAAGCCAGAACTGGAGCTCCCTAAACTAATTGAATCGCACCCAGGAAACACTTCTCAAAAGTCACATTAGAGGTTGTATGCCTTATTTATTCTACAGGAGGCTGCAGTAGAGGTTCTTCCCCCTGTGAGGACGAGTTTGTTTTACCCTCTGTGATGCATGATGCAACCTTTTATCAGTTTTGTGATGACATCTCGGTGGAAACAAGCGAGTTTATCTGCTGCAAACAATAGATGGCAGGTATACACCTGGAGCAAGAAGAACAAGTGAAGTGGGCAAAAATACAACTCTTCAATGATCGATCATGAACTCAGTACAGTCAATGGCATGGACTGCACTGAACCCTCACTTCTTTTATTTTTTTCTTTTGTTCTGATTAAATGAGATGATTCAACCTAACTGTCATTGCATCTAACTGCAAGTTCAAAGAGCAGGATGAAAACTACGCAGCAGGATACAGAACTATGAAATGTAATAGTAATATATCCAAGAAAGTGCAGAGTTGAGGCAACTGGACTTGTCGACTCTTGACTAGGTTTCACCTCTCATCCAGGAGTTCAATTCAGATTTTCATGAATCTATACAAGTTGTAGCTCCTTGGATAATGATGCCCCGGATGAACCATATACATACAATTAAAACTAAGGTTACACATGTGAGGATTTGGATAAAAAAAGGATTTAAAAAAAGAAGCATGAATTGATTCTAGCCTTGCATTTAAGTGAATGACCTGTCTTCTAATGTCATCTGAAACACAAAGAGAGGGAGCCCTTCGTTCTGCCTGAATGACCCATTTCTGTTGGGCCTCCACTGTGATTGTTTACCATTGGAACAAGCGGAACAAGCAGATGGTGGGTCGGGGTGATGGTGAAAGCAAACACTCATAGTTTGTAGTTGTGGTCCTGCTGGAACCAGCCGTGGCGAGGTGCAGTAAGTCAATACAGCCACAAGTACTGCACATATCAATTATTAATCAAAGGCTTCAATAGCTGCATTCGCAGAGGCAAAGCCTCAGCAGTTTGCTTGGGGTTTTCGAAACGCTATTGGTCAAGGATTTATTTTTTGGGTTGAGGCATGTTTTTATCAGATGCAGGGCCGAGATATAAGGCGCATGAGCTTCATCTTTGGCATCTATGTCCTAGTTAATGCAGTAATGATCTGAAAAAAAATACCTATAAGCACACAACTAAAACCCAGCCTTTGGTGTTTTAGCAGATTATTGGTATAGCTGAATGGCAGAAGTTTTGTTTGAATGTCTTGGGTCCCGCTTTGCTAACACGAGGTCCCCAGTGGATGTTGAAGAGCACTGTTGCCTCATCAAGAAGTTCAAAGACACTTTCATTCATGCACCTGATGATTCAGACCTCTTGGTGACTAGTGGAAGCCCTGTCTGAGTGTGAGTGACAGAAATGAGGGGATCAACAGGGACCCTTGTGGCCACTATGAACTCAGCAGCTCATTATCACCCTTTAGCTGTAAACTCCGTACGTATGCAACAGCTGTACGTTTGTCGGAGGGTTGATCCTGACAGGGGTCGAACTCGAGAAGAAATATGGTGTCAGGGGGTACGTGTTGCGCTTAGTGGATGTAATGTAAGCCCCACTGGGTGCTGCCTTTACCGTCAACTGAAAAAAGAAGAAACTGAGCAGGTCCAACTGTCTTATGAAGGATTAGATAGCAGTTCTCAGGAAAGCATGTGCTGTCTGTGGTGCTGTGTTCGCAAAATGGCTTTCAATCACATCTGTTTTGTCAAAGATGTTTCCATTTGTTTGCAATAATGAGCACCAGCACACTTTCTCCATCTATCCATTATCTCACCGTAACACTGTTGCAGGGGTCTGCTGAAGCCTGTTGCCAGCATGTGCAATCTGTGCCATAAGCAGCTGCGTATCCCAGCTAAAACGTATGCAAACAGCCATCCCAGTCCCAGCAGGTACCGGGCAATCAAGCGCTTGGCCAGCTGTGTTGATCTATGCTGTACTGCAGAGAACATATACAGCAGAATAAACAGGAAGCAGGAAGGAAAGCCCCTCACCGTGTTACTCCACTGCACCGAGCACATGTGATGCAATCAGAGCCCCACTGCAGCGCTTCCCCCCCAAAACCATAATGCAATCACTCGCTGTGAGGAGGGGACCGGGAGTGAGATTAAACACAAATGACCGCGAAAAAAGCTCCGAGTGACTCAAGCATCAGGTCTGGAACTTGTCTTTTCACTGTGACCTCTTCTGCACAAGAAGTGTGTGTGTGTGTGTGTGTGTGTGTGTGTGTGTGTGTGTGTGTGTGTGTGTGTGTGTGTGCCCCTCCTCAGCCCTCTGCTCCACACAAGTGAATGCCTGTTTTGTGTCTGCGGAATCAGTGTGCACGTGTGTGTGTGTGCTTGAGAGAGAGATTGTGTGTGTTGAACATTGTGTACGTATGAGAGAGCAAGGGAGAGAGAGAGAGAGAGAGAGAGAGAGAGAGAGAGAGAGAGAGAGTGTGTGTGTGTGTGTGTGTGTGTGTGAGTGCGCGCGCGCGCGCGCTCCTCCTCCCTCCCTCCTCTCGTCCCCCCCTCCTCTCAGTCTCAGCTTCAGTCTCGTATTTTCGTGGTGGTGCGTTCAGGGGCCGCCGCGGTCAGTGGGACACAGGGACAGAGACGCACCGGGAGCCGCGAGGCGCACACCGACTCACCAGGACCGAAAAATGACCGTGGAGAAGATCTTCGACGAGCTCGGACACTTTAAAAGGTACTTTAAAAGGACTTTTAGTGGCTGCTTTCCTCGCCCCCATACTGAGCTGGCATCCTTGCCTTGCTATGTACTGTAGATGAGGAGGAGGAGGTGGGGGGGGGATTATTAGGACATGTTATTTTTATTTCAACGCGCATTTGAAAACAAACACCAGGAGCGCCTATCCTCTTTGCATACGCTTTATAGTTGTACGTAGCACTTAGTGCTAGTGCATGTTTCTGTTCCACCACCTCCCAGCTCTCTGTGAGGGGGGTGGGTTTCCACACAGAGGACATCGAAAGCACATTTGGAAAAACAACTTGTGGAAACAAAATTCTTTGCATCTTTTTTGAACTTGTGGGAATTGTGAAAAATGTTTGAGGTTACGAAAAAAATCACAACTCATTAAATCTAAAATTAAAACACATTTATGAGGATTTTTTCTTTCTTTTCTTTTTTCTTTTGTCTTTTTTTTTTTTTTTTACAAAACCCAAGCACATTTTACATTTTTTATTTATATGTGTGCATGTTTTCCCTCTGTATCACTGGTCCCAATCATTGCATTTATAGCTGAAGTCTATTTATGTTACCTGACTAATGGAGGGATGTTTGATATTGTCTATGTAAAGGTCATGGTGACATTTTGCTGGTCTTCGCATCAATGAGTTGTTTTAACACGTGGACAGAGATTCACGTTGACATTTCATTGCTTGAGCTGTCGATGTCGCAAACTTGTATCGTCCTCCTGTCTGTTTTCATAGAATTCCCCTTAACTGAGTAACTAATTTGTATCTACTTGAGTCATCTGTTAGAGCTGAACACCTCTGATGCACCCTCTCTCCAGGTTCCAGGCATGTCTGTACTTTGCTGCGGTTTTCCAGGCGGTCGCCTGCGGGATCCACTACCTGTCCTCTGTCTTCCTGGTGGAGACGCCGAACTTTGTGAGCACCGTCCCGGGCAACATCACCGAGGTCCTGTACGGCAACTTGACGTTCGGCAGCCTGGACGAGGCGCTGCCAGCGTTCAGGGGCAAGGGGCCCCTGGTGGTGCAGACGGCTGCAGGGGAGCAGTGGGAGCTGGGCCAGTGTGGCTGCGCCCTGCGCACCGACCCTCAGGGCTTCACCTACGACTTTGATGGCAACAAGACCGTCAGGGACTGTGGCGGGTGCTTCCTCTACGACCACAGCGAGGTGTACCAGAGCATAGTGACGGACTGGGACCTGGTGTGCGAGAGAGCGTGGCTGGCCAAGCTGTGCCAGCCCTCCTTCATGCTGGGGGTGCTGATCGGCGCGCTGGTGTTCGGGGACCTCGCCGACAGGTAAAGGAGGAAGAGGGGTGTTTGGGTACATGCCGATTCAAGACGTGCAGAGTGCATCTGTTCATCCATTTTCTTGACCTATGACTGGCGGCTGCTGGACCCAATCCCCGCACACCAGTCACCAGACCATCACAGGACACGCACACAAACACCATTCGCTCTCTCACTCACACCTTGGGGCTTTGTAGAGTCTGCAGTTGACCTAAACGTGTATGGTTTTGGACTGTGGGTAAAAACCCATGCAGAAATAAGGAGAATCTGCAAACCTCACATATGTGAGCCAGTGCTCACCACTTAGTCCATGGGGAGTGCTGTTTTGCCATGTTTGGCATTCAAATTATTCTAGTTTTCTGGTATGTAGGGGCCTTGCAGACTGGTGTAGTTGCTGGGTAATGGAGGAGGGCGGGGAAGAGCGGTTAGTTGGGTGCTTTCTAGCATATTGAACGTTCCCACTTGGGATGGCAATGTTATCATTTGTGACATGCGGAATGCAATTTCAGCATATTTGGAGGTTTGACTTTAAGATGTTACTTTTTTTTGGTGTTCGATTGAAAATGTAAATGTATTTGTACCACTTCTGGACATGCCGTTGCATTTATGACAGTGCTGACAGAAGTGAGAGGAAAAGGCTGGTGTGGATGAAGGGACTGAGGTGCACGAAAGCACCTCGGGTCAAATCAGGTGGTGTGGCAAAGCAGCAACTAGATTGGTCAGCATTTCCCAGCAGGACTTTAGTCTGATAAAGTTAACACAGAGGGTTCACTTGTTTTGAACTGTTTCAAAAAATGGACCTCATACACAGGATTAATGTAATGCAGGTAAAGATTAAGTGCTGATGGAGATTGTGGATGGGTTAATCATCCTCCTTTATGTTTTTATCCACCAAAGGTCGAATGGCTTTATTAGCCGGGTACTGTCAAAGTCCTGGTCTCGCTGCCTCCTGCTGTGAGGTCAGGTTTAGCTTATTGCAGGCTGTCTGTCACACTGGGCATGCCAGGGGCTCATGGAGCATCACTTTTCATGTTGAGGACAAAGTGCAGACCAATGTTTATGTTAGGTAGAGGGGAGGAAACTTATGAGATGTGAGGTGAAGCCCTTTTCACACAGTACTGTGGACTCAGGTTATGCTTGATCCACGCAGTTCCCTCAATTACACGACAGGACCCATTCTTAAAGCACAACTGTCCGTCCACTATCTTCTGCACATCTGCTCACCTCCACTCCTTTTGCAGAGCCTGAGTCACCGCTTGTTGCGTTGTTATGCATTTATTAATGTCCCCGTCTTTCTGTCTCCAGAGTCGGCCGTGTGAAGATCATGATGTTCACCAGCCTCTGTCAGTTTCTGCTCGGGGTGTCCGTGGCCTTCAGCGGAAACTACTATTTATTCGTGGTGCTCCGCTTTCTCCTGGCCATGGTGAGTTGGGTGTGTGTGCTTGAGCGTAGCGTCTGAAGTCATCTATGGAACAACGTGTGGTTTTGCTTGCTCTGCTCAGTGCGATGTGTAAAGTGACTGATTAATAATGCAGAACGACACAATAACGCATGAACACTAAACACAATGGAGAGTAGCTGAGGGAACAATAGTCCGACTTGATTCCTGAATGGATCGAGTTGACTCCTGCCATTCCTGCTATTATTAAGAACTGAACTATCACAAGGCAACTTGAACTGTGCATGTATACTGTATGTCTGTGCTGTCAACTTGTTCAATTTAGCGTGCATCCACGTCAAAACATGATAAAATGGCAACCGTCGCATTAACGTCCAAATGAAACCAGGGAATACAAGACGTTTGCAGAAATTCGATTATGATTAATTTGATTCTTCAATTGTGCATAATCAATTTACAGAGATGTAGGGTCAGAAGGGCTTCATCATTTATTCCTAAATCCCAAGCACGGGTTCCTGTTTATGTCATTTCTATTTACATTTGAGATGAGCCGATGTTCTCTTCATATGGTTAATACCTACACCGTAAACACTGGATTACCTCTCACTGATGAAATCACCACCCATACTGTTAAAAGTTTGGTGGTGGAGTAGTCTGAAATGGCCAGGCGGCCATGTTGAAATGGGTAATGAGGAATTTCAAGTATAAACAGGAGTAAGGTTGAACTAACAGTTTGTAGACGTATGCTTCGTTGTATTTGGGTGTGTGGAAAAACAGGTGATAAAATGTGCATAAAACATGTTAACGAGGTGAAGGAAACGACTCTTCACATATACATCGCAGTGAAGTTCAGCTGAAGAAGCAGCCTGTCCTCTCTTTCACCCTTTTCTGTCTCGGACCCCCCCCCCCCCACCGGCCTGCTCAACTACAGCTGTTGTTTTTCACACAGAATCAGACTCCGAGATAGGACGCACACACACACACACACACACACACACACAGACACACACGCCCTCACAAACACACGCTGCTTAGCTACGCTTAACACAGAGCACACTCAGTCTCATGAGCGAGGAACCGCGGCCTGTTATACTGAGATCCCATAACAACATGTTATGAGTTTATGATATATCCACATGAGTTTATGATATATCCACATAAAACGGCGGGGTTTTTTCCTACTTTGAAATTCCCTCCTCCCTCTCCCTACGTTTTCAAAAGTTCCAAACAAAAGTTTGCCGTGTCAGTCCGACGCGACCTGGGACGGCGCCGACTGGAGCCGGCTAATGTGAGCTAGCTTGAGATGTATTGTAAGGTATGCTATGTACATGTGTGACGGTGTAAATTTAGCAACACGCTTTCGTCCAAGAGTTCAACTCCAGGGGCGGAAATTCAAGTGCAAAAGTTGAAGTGCAAACTTGGGATGGGGGCAAGTTGCCCAACTTCATGGCTGAAATAAAGGTGTTTACAGCCTGGTACCAGAAACAGTTTTAATCTGTACAACAAAAGTTGCTATTCATGGCATTTGCCTTTTTTTTCCCCTTTACTTGTTGTAATTATGCACAGTAAGGAGTGTGACCATTGAAGTGACATCTGGGTCAGAGCAGGGCTTCATTCAGACACGCTACACCCCCACCTCCATCCCTTTGCCCATTTTTAGAATAGTTGGGAGTCAGCTAACGCCACGATGGAGCGCCCAGCGCCTCTGTAAATTACCTCCACGGCAGCTGCTCAGAAATGTATGTTTGCAGAGAAAGTCACAGAGAAGCTTGATTGTCTTATACACTCGATGGCTCAGTCCCGGAGTTGACTCTTGTGGCCAAATCTGTTCACGCTTAAGAGAGCAGGACATTGAGCGTTCTGTGCATCCGTATGTTTATTTAAGTATTTGGCTTGTGTTTGTGGTAAACATACAAACTTTCCATTTTCCCCGCAAATTTTTCCTGCTTTACTCTTCCAATCTTTGTGAACCATCTCTCATTCAGAAAGAAAGCCGCCTTTTCCAAGCACTAGTTTGCGCTGTTCCCCAGTAGAACCCAGAACCAAAAAGGAAATAGTCACAAGTTCTTCCCAAACAAGCAACAACCAAGCGTGCATTTGAACATGGAACAAAAGTGGAACAATATCAACGTTATGCCGTTTGCTTCTGGCAGGTGTCCAGTGGATACCTGGTGGTGGTGTTTGTCTACGTCACAGAGTTCACCGGCATCAAGGTGCGCACATGGACCTCCATGCATGTGCACGCCGCCTTCGCGGTGGGCATCATGGTGGTGGCTCTGACCGGGTACCTGGTGCGTGTGTGGTGGATCTACCAGATCATCCTCTCCGTGTGCACCTCGCCCTTCCTGCTCTTCTGCTGGAAGTTCCCCGAGACGCCTTTTTACCTGATAGCCAAGGGCCGGTACAAGGAGGCCGAGGCCCTGCTGGAGACCATGGCCCGCTTCAATGGTCTGGACTGCAGGCTGAGGGTGGAGGAGCTCCTGGAGCCAGAGGACAAGGAGAACGGAGCGGCTCTGCTGAAGGAGGCCGAGGAGCGGCCGCCGCAACCCGACAAGAAGCTGTCCATCCTGGATCTGTTCGGCTCCTGGAGGATGGCGGCGCGCACATGCACAGTGTGGTCCATCTGGTTCATCGGCAGCCTGGGCTACTACGTCTTCTCGCTCGGCTCAGTCAACCTGGGAGGAAACCAGTACATCAACCTCTTCCTCGCAGGTGAGTGATCTTGTCGTGGGGGTGGATCCGGTTACCAGTGAGTTTGTTAAAACGTTGCTGAGCTCTGTTGTTGTGCAGGGAACATAAAATCATATGATCAGTCATGTAAGAGGCAGACAGGACGGCCACTCAGGTTAAAGCCTACGTGTGGTTACCACATTAGCATGAAAGGGTGCCAGGCCTGCAGAAACATACTGTAATGTTCCCACACCTAAAAATAGGGTTATGCAACATCTTGTTAAATGCCATCTGAGACTTTTCCAAGGAACCAATGTCCCATAGCTTCTACTGTATGTTGACAGCGTAGAACAAGGATGGACGCTCAGTCCAAGTGCTCTGGATCAGTTTTACGTGATGCAACGCCGGAGGGACCGCACACAAAACTTGCGTTGCGTGTTCACAGGAACTCAAGAGATAAACCAAGATGAAATAACACCAGAGTCTCACATCTATTCCAGTTAGTTCTGCATCATGCAGATTGCAGACTCAGGTTTCATTGCATCCTATCCGTTATCAGCACAGACTGGAACATCAACAGTTATTGTTGGCTCAAGACCCAAGGCCTGCTCACATGGAAGTATGGAAGTGCGAAGGGAAGTAAGGCCCTTTCACTTGTTTGGTGAACACATGAAATGTTGCTACAATGGCCTGTATATGACTTGCTTTAGTGCTTTACGAGCCATGGGCTCTAAATCGAGTGCGGGCGTGGGTCGGTTTTTTTTATTAATATATTTTTCCAGATAGTCTGCGTAATCTAATGAACTATCTCTTCCTGTGGAAACAAATAGGCCTCTTAGAC
>CM055206.1:5611980-5634480 GCA_029224185.1 Karalla daura
ATCCATCATTTTCCTTCCCTGCTTCTACCTCAACAGTGCACACAGGGCACACACACACACACACACACACTCACGCTAATCACTCTTACTCTCACACTTAGTAAGTTAGAGTCTTCAATCAACCCTAATGTGTGTTTTTGGACTCAGGAATGAGTTTTTTGTGGTTTACTTTGTTTTACTTAACAGTGTGTGTATTGCGTGTGCGTATTTATATATACATATATATATATATATATATATATGTATCTTCTTGGGGTGATTTTCATTTCATCTTGTAAAATGCTCTTGGCATCTCTCCTGAAGTGACCCTGAGAAAACCCGATTTG
This sequence comes from Karalla daura, assembly GCA_029224185.1. NCBI lineage: Eukaryota > Metazoa > Chordata > Actinopteri > Chaetodontiformes > Leiognathidae > Karalla > Karalla daura. The sequence continues at coordinate 5,612,307 of CM055206.1, forward strand.
ATAAACGAGCACATGTGTGAGATGAACATACCCTCCCCTCTCTCTCTGTCTCTCTCTCTCTGTCTCTCTCTCTCTCAGCCTCTGCCCCGGCCTGTGAAACAGCCCGGGTGCTGGAAAAGTAAGGAATCTATTTTTGTCGCACAGGGAATACAGAGCAGGTTGGGGAACAGCCTACCGGCGCTAACAGCTTCCTATTTGCTGGTGGAGAGGAGGTCCCTGCAGCTCCCCGTGCACCACCCAGTGCACGAACAGACCCTCACTGTCTGGCTCCGGAGCAAAAACTCTGCAGATGCATGACCGATTTCTGCGCGTGTTAGCAGTGGCGGGCATGGAAAAGCGTACGTTGCTGCACTTCACTTGAACCGCGCCACTGCCAGGCTGCTAATGTGAATTTCCAGTTCTGTCATGATACCGATGCCCCAAATAGTGTGCGGTTATTATATGACAGCATGGCAGGAAGAGGGTGTGAGGTTCCCGCTCCCCTTTATGTGTGTGTGTGTGTGATAGTAACTGCTATATATCACCACAAGACCTGAAGTGAGCTATGGACTTGGTGAGTGAGAACATATCTTTCTTTTTTTTCCCTTTTTTCTTTTAGGTCAGCGCGTCTCCTTGGGCAGCTGTTCGGAGGTTTTAATGACCACGGGGATGTGTTACATCATGAGGGTCACCATATATATGGAGGGTGAAAGTGCCCCTCGTTTAACGTAGACCCGCTGAAAATGCTTAAGTAGTAAAAAACGGCGCTTTTCCAGCTTCCCCGAACCACCAGAGAGTTTTAGGTGTTAAAGAAATGCAGACACCAGGCTTTTAACATAAGATATAACATTAGATCATTATATACGAGCTGACTTGCTCTGGCCGAAACAGACTTCATATGGTGGTCAAAATTGTTACATTAAACTGCATAACTATGCATCTTTCCTGTGAATGATTTCGATTTTGAGTATCTCAAGTCCCATCAGGTGATATGCCAAATTAAGTAACATTCTTTTGCATCAGTTTCTTGCTTTTGTGTGCACGAGGTAGTACCTTACTCCAAAAAGGTAAAAAGTTGTGTGCACCAGATCATTTTTATGTCAGTTTAGATGCCCTGTGTGTGTGTGTTTTCCCCACTTTCCTCCCACGGTCCAAACACTGTGACACCGGTTGCAGAGTTTTTAAGAGAGGGTGAAGGACAAAGCTCCACCAGGTGGCTGGAGTAACGTGACGACATGCTGGCTGCTCTGTTAGTATCAGCCTATCAGCGATGTGTGTGAGCTGAGGATGAGGCCAACCTCCTGATGCGATGGAGACATTGCGACACATTTTTTTTTATCACGAAGCAGAGACGTCGCTGCAGTTAGACATTTATTTTGAAGACTGTAAAATGATGGACTGTATTAGTTGTCGTTAGCCAGTTTTCAGCTGTTATACAAATCTATTCCAGACACCCGTAACATGCCCAGAATAGTTTCATAGCCGCCAGAAACCAAAGACACAACAAATGTTGTCAAACACTTTTTTTTCTTTCCTTCCTGAGAATCTTATCTGGAATGCAAATGAATACAAAATAATAAATTAAACGGACATAAAAAGGAGACACTGAACACAAACCAGGATGAGGAAAAGGTCAAGTCAGTGGAGATTAGGATGGTAAGAGTGAGATTCATAGATGACAGTCACACATTAGCTTATGGTTACCGCGCTCTGGATGGTTTTTACACAAGTGATGGAAAACATAATAGCTGCTGGACGATTACAGGTTAGGGTTAGCCTGGACTGGTAACACTTCACACGTACACGATGATATCGAGAGGGGTGGGTTGGGGTGGGGGTGGGGGTGGGGGTGGAAGCAAATCCTTGAACAGTAATTTATAGATGAAAGGCGAATTGGCATCCAGTTGTGTGATCGAATCCCCAATTTTGCTGCAGAATCCCAGGAAGAGTCACCTCAGCCAAAGTGCAGTAAATCCATACAGTTCTGTCAACGCATCGCAGTAGAAACACTGGCAAACTCCATCTTCTGCTTTGGATGAAAACAAATGGCGCCTCTCGCACGCTTTCCAGACTCTAAACCCAGACTATATCCTCAACAAGCGACTCTGCTCCGAGTAATCAACCTATGCTCAGGTCCACGGCTGGTTCGCTCAAACCCAATCACTCACGCACACATTGTTGGAATTCTCTGAATTCATAACTGAGTGCTCAGCTGCGTAACCCTCATTTATACCTATTAATATCTTACAAGTGAAACAAAATGTTACAAACCAATACTACAACGTCCGTCTGGTCTATGTCACAGCTGCGCCAGCTGTGCTCCTCTCAGTGACTGGAACTCATCGCGAGGTTTGGCACGTCGGAACAACTAATATACAAAAATAAAATAAAATAAAAGGGTTTTGGTACTTATTTATTTGTGGAGACCACTTCCTGTTCCAGCTCCAGGGACATGAACCCTTTCACATGGAATGAACCTCCTTCTTGAGTCGCGTCTCTGATGTCCTCTCCTATGGTAAACACCCTCCTGAAGATAACAACATGGATGAGTTTACATTTCCCTCTAAAAACCTTCCTTAACATAAGCGAACCCAAAACACAAACTCAAATGAGTCAACGTGAGTCACGCGAGCTGAGCTTAACATTACTTCCCGCTGTCCACAGTCAATTTGTTTTCTTAAATAAAGCGTTTCGCCCCGTCCAATTGTCGAGCCAGCGTCGTCCTCAGGGCTGAGCCCGTCCTGATAGGAGTCTGTCGTAGATGGGAAAACAGAGCCGGTTCGAACACGAGCGTCAGGATCCGCCCACCCCTCCACACGCGCCGCACTTTTCTTAGGGTCGCTGGAAGCCGGGGAACGCTCCCCTTCGCCCCCCCCACCGGCCGCTTCCAGCTGCCTCCAGCCAATTCCAGCCAGTCAGCTTTCCTTTTTTTTATTTTTGGCTTCATCTGCTGTTCCTCAGACAGTTCGCTTTAGGGGTGGACCAGCCAGCTGTTGGCGTCCTCCAGGTCCGAGTCCAGCTCCTCGTCCTCGTCCAGAGGCTCCGGGGTGCGGAGGGCCAGCTCTCGCAGGAAAGCGGGCGAGTAGGCGGTGGGCTGGGAGACGGATTTGAGGCCGATCTTTTTCTTCATGAGGTGGAACTGGTCGCGGATGAAGTTGTAGAACTCGTACTCGTAGCGCATCCGGTGGTACAGCACCTGCAGGGCCTCGAGGGTGGGCGTGTGTTTGCGCACCGTGCCCGTCATGTTCCCCATCTTCCTGTAGTCTGCAGAAAGACCAGCAAGACCGCCCGGCGTTATTGTAAAGGACAGAAAACTCTGAATCTCTGAATGGCAGCAGCTCTCGATGTGATACCCACCAGGACTCTTGTAGATGTTGAGAACTCCGGTAAAGTAATGAGGCAGGAGCCTCTCCAGCAGGAGCAGAACGTCCTCCAGCTCCTCCAAGATGCCAACGAGGAGGTAGTTCTCCAGCACGTTCTGCTTGGCCCTCTCCAGGGCCCATACGCCTGGCTCCCTTTGGGTGGAGGACAAGAGAAGCAAAATGAAGAACGAGACAGAAAATAGTGGCAACTGTGGCCAATGTGTGTGAAGTATGAAAAAAATGCTCTGTGGTGAAATGTAAGAGTGTGTAGATACCTGCATTGAGGATGCTGTCCACAGAAGTAAGGGATGATATAGAAAACTCTGGGGTTGGAGCACTCGGGGTAATTCTCGAGGATGCACACGTTGATATCCTGAAAGGAGACAAATGTACACACATTTACATTAATTTCATTGCGCCTATCCCTCGACTGCTCTCTGAACTCCATACAAGAGAAACAAGTGTACCTCCAGATGGTGAACCTCATCTTACATTAAGCTAAAGGTTTGACTATTATCTTAGCACTAATAGCTAATAAGATAATAGTGTAACTATCAGCTTCGCTCTAAAACTGATGCACACACTGCACATTGAGTTAAGGCTGGGAACACACACTTGACAGATCACCAGTCCAAAGGTGTGTGTCCAGTCCAGGACAGGACACACACCTTTCACTCTAACTCCTAGAGACAATAAACCTATGTTGGACATGGGGGAAAAAAGGGATAATAATTTACTTTAATGCTTACACGTAAAACAGTGATTTTCATTCATTTGTTACAAATTACAAAAACCTTTGACTTTTGTCAATGAATGAGAAGAAGTCAGAAATCATAAGAATCGCCATTAAAAAGCCAAGCATGAATCATCATATTATGTAAAAAAGAGATCCTTTTGAAGTAGACTATCTGGGCCGTGATCTAAAGGGATTACGTTTCTGAGAAACATCAAGCTTCAGTCGCTTCCAAATATAAACGCAGCTGTAATATTAGATGCTGGGGCGCCCCCCAGATGCCTCTTCCCATCTCTGGCTGCGCTGACTCTGTGTTGTAATGGTCAGCAGGAGCCACTAGGGGGAACCAGTCACCAGCGAGACTGCGCATTCCGCAGCTACTGCTGCTGTTAATGATTGTCTGGGGAAGTCAAAGGGTTACACAGAAAACACATCCCGAGTTCTCAGATAAGCACTGCCCCTTCAGGAGGATGAGGTGAAGGGGGGAAAACAAGAGTTCAACAGAGGTTCATTCATATCAAGACAGACTGCATGAATCACCTGAGAAGACATTTTGGCGATATTTTGGTGAAGAAATGGGACATAATCCACCGATACTCATCGCTCTATAGCGATCGTGTCAGGGGTGATTCATGTCTGACAAGATGGAACAGAGTGATTAGATGAGATATGTGAACTTTAAATGTCTAGCTGCGGGAACTATGCTATAATGAAAGGGGAAAAATAAGTCAGGGGAAAGATTAAAAACACACATGGAGGGCTGAAGCTGGCCAGTCTCAGAGCTGTGGAACCAGCAGTCAAATCCATGTCAGGTGACGTAAGCCTTAAGGATGGCAACAAGTCCTGAGAAACACAACACTCCACGGAGCTTGACTCTCTCTCTCTCTCTCTCTCTCCTTTTCCCTCTACACATGCAGACAAATGTGTAGCACGGGGCCACATACATGCAGTGCTAGGTGTCCACGTCCCAGGGATCTAATTCTGGCAGTGTCACTCTGAAAATGTGACGATTGTGTCAAATCTCGCCCTAACTTAAATTTACGCTGATTTAAACAAGGCAGCGCGTCGGGGGCCGAGGCCGAGGCCAACGTGCTCCAGCTCAGGGGACGGGCCAAGGTCGAAGGCCTGGATGGTTCCCAAGATCCCAGGCTGTGAGACATGGACTCATGGACGGGGCTCTGAGCATAAACACATTTCCCCCCCCGTATGAGACGGTTTGAAATGAAATTGATGCATATCACAAATCTGGTGATTACAAGTTATTCCTAGCATACGCAAGCTGGGGTGGTTTTTTGTTTTTTTTTTGCTTCTGAAGACTGTGGCGCGATTGTTCCTCCGATGGACCAAGTGGCCGGCGGGGAGGCTTCAACTTTACGACGGCACCTCACCGCACACACTGGGAACAGGACTTGTTGGTGATCAGTGAAGCAAACCATTGAAAATCTCTTCAAAGAGACCACAACAAAAAACCCCAAGAGGACCCTTGAGGGAGAGGGAAAAAAAAAAAGGCCCAGTGTTTCACCATTGTTTGTGCACCGGTCATGTCCGGACCTGTGGAACATTTTCCCAGCTCTTCAAGTCATTCATAATTTTTTTTTTGAGAGTAATTCGTCACGTTTTAGAATTCAAAGAATGAGAGATCCCGACTGTCAGCGGTCTGAGATGACACTTCCAATTTCACAATACGGTAAAAAAAAAAGAAAATTGGCTGAGGGTTCACTGTGGAAAACCATGAATCACATGCAAAAAAACAACAACTTTTGTTCGACATACGATGCACTCTAGGCATTTGTTTTCACTGAACGGTTCCAAGGGTTCAGAGAGTCATTGAAGAGCCAAGTTGGACGCAGGAAAAAGTGAAGTGAAACGCAAAGAAAGGGACGGGAAGTGACACGTGTGATGCCGTTCCCCCATACACACATGGCCCGCTGCCCGGAAGTCCCTCCTCCGCTTTGCCTCCACGACACTCGATACGGGGGCCGCAACGTTTAAGGAGTCCTCTGGGAATCCGGCCACGACTCATTTATATACAAGCAGGCACAATCAAATCCCCACACACACACTCACACACACATGGTTGAGGGACAATACGGACTCTCTTCAGCCAAGCCATTAGTATTTCGAAGAGCGTTCCCGTGTGCACACCCGGCCTCATTGTTCCTTTTCTCACTGTGGATTAAGAGCAACTGAGCAGTCACAGCGACTGTAGCGACATGGGCCCTAATCTCTGCAGCCGCCTTCTGCCATGCAGCGAATGGCATGTGTGCGTGAAGGAGCCACAACCTGGACAGATCTCTGACTTTTGCACTGATTTTTGTGAGCTGTATCTGCGCCTTACTCAGACATGAGGGAGCTCCAGCTCTCTGACTTTGCAGTATGAGGCGAACGCGTGCTCCGCTTTGCCCTCCTCCAGCTCCTGAGTGAGACACCTCAGTCCGATGCAGCTGAATAGTTTATTTGTCTGAGCATAAGGTCAGCCCGTGAATGTCAGTTCCACCCGAGGCACCTGTGACAGATCTGACGGCAGGTTTGGTGCAAGCCAAGGCTTGACTGATGCCAGTAAAGCCTCCCTAATTACTTGTGCACTTATATGCCTGTGCAGTACGTACGTGTCACCATACCACTGAGAGTGACTGACAGCGGGCCGCTCTCTCCGGCTGTGGGAATCTCTCCTGATCCGACCAGTATTTTGGGTCCGTGAGAACCGGTCTCCTGTCCTCCTGCCTCAGCTCAATTACATCACTCCCATGTTGCGTGTGTTTGCATGCACACTCACAGTTGTGTAAGCACGAGGAGATACACCAACTTCTTTTTCCCCCTGGTAAGGCAGAGCTCGATTAATCACTCTTAACTGCTCCCTTCGTGCTCATCTTTTATTTTCTTTTCCAAACGGCCGTTTAAATACACACTGAATAAAAACAGAGCCGGGTCGAGCCCTCAAAACCCTCGTTAGGTCAAACACGACAGCTCATTGTTAAAGCCCCTTTAGCAGCGGCCCATTCATGTGCTCAATCCTCAGCGTGTGTACGTTCCCATCGGGTGTCCAGCGCATGCCTTCTCCACACTGCGCTCTGTGTGTGTGTAAAAACGGGTGTGGGGACCGACGGAAAATCCAAGCCGACCACAGGAATGTCTCGGCAGCACGTGCATCAGGTTGCCTCGGCCCCGGAGAGAGCGGGCCGACAGTGTTCGTTCATTGACGCCTTCTGGTGTGCAGCGGGCACAGGGCAGCCAGGGCTAATGCTCGACAGGCGGGGGTAGGAATAACACACTGTATCACAGTCAGGGTTAGGTTTAAGGTGGGATCTGGGGTGAGGGTTAGGGGTTGTAGGCAGTAACTGTAAAACCCGATCATAATCTTACTTCTATTTATGGGTTCTTAGTTGGTCTTTTTTTCTTTCTATGCCTCCTGCTTCCTGTGCCTCTGACGGGCCCGGCTTGTCCCTTCATATGCCTTTTCAGCGTTATTTTACAGAGTCAAACTGTCTAGTTGTCTACAGCCACTCTGCGTTATATAAATGCCACGGTGGCATACGCGAGCAGCCTCTTGTTTATAGATGTGATTTAGCACAAACAGTTTTTACAGAATAGGTAACTCGGGCTCTTGTTGCAAGGGAGCAGTTGGTTAAAATATTTAGAGTGTACAAGAGCAAAAAATGAAAACACGGCAGAGCAAAACAAGAAGTGAAACTGGTGCCTCTCCACAGCAGTGACACTTTTCTGCTTTTACAGTAACACGATATCCACGTAGTGTAGCTGGTATGCAGTCACACTTACTTCCAGAGATGGAGAGAGGGCCAACAATTTATAATAAATGTTCTGCAGAAAGAAAAAAAAAACACACCACATGCCGTACTCTAATGACCTTAAGTAGCCCCGAGCAAAGAAGTGAGCAGCAACTGTCATCTCTGTGGAAAATTTGAGTCAGTTTCAAGATTTTTGGTCCTCGCAAGTATGGGAATGTGCGGACACGCACACACCCACACACACACATATACACAAACACAGGTAAGCCAGGCTGCAGCAAAGGCAGCTTCCCCCTCCCCTCTCACTGTAGCTAGGGGCCCCCGTGGTCTGCATACTTTAATAACTCAACTCACATGGTCCAAAACTCCAGGGAAAGCAGTGCAATACTTAATTACACCCAGTCAGACTCAAGCCAGAATGACATTCACTCCTGTTAGTCTCTCAGTGTGGCTCTCTGAGCTCTCAGGGCCTCTGCCCCGTGTGGAGGGGGAACAACTCGCAGGCGTTACTTGCCTTTCCGCCCGCATACCGGCTCGCCCCGAAGCCCACGAAATTAAGCATCAACGCGATCCCCATCCATCCTGGCGGTCCCCCTCAATCCCACATGCGGCTGTTTGTCTCCCTACCAACCTTCGCATTAGCCCACTTCTCACTGCTAGGAACTCAAATGCTGCTTTGCTTCTCAGTAAAGAAAAAAAAAAAGCGCGAAAATGAAAGCGCTGCTCCAAATACTGTAAAATATGAGAGGTAGGGCCTTCGAGAGGTAGGGCCAGAGGGGTAAACACCTCTGCATGACAGATGTAGGAGGGCGACTCAGTGATGTGGTTCCACCAGCTCGGGCCTTTAATTGGAATCGTAATCAGATTTAAATATTGGGTTAGCGTCGTCCTGCCGTGGCCTTACAATTTTCCCCTCGCCGCCTGCAGCAGCGCCACATGTCCGACATCTTCAAAGCGCAGCCCAGTGTGGTTTTAATACACTTCTATGTTGACGAAATGTCCTCATACTTACACTTTAATGTTTAGGGAAGCAAGGGTATGTCTCATGATGTCAACAGGGATGCCAGACGCATGAAAACAATCATCTGGCTGGCATATGTATGCACTCATGAATCTGTGTGTGTGTGTGTGTGTGTGTGTGTGTGTGTGTATCAGTTTCCTAATGGGGGAATTAATGTGTGAATCACTCATCAGTGGGATTATTCTCTTGGTTGTGATTCTCAGAATGAGGCTGTGTCGTGACAGTCTCTCTGTTCGTCTCCTCCCAGCCAGTGCGCCTCAGTCATCACTGCGCATCAAGGTCATAGGAGAAGAAGAAGAAGAAATTAGCAAACGGCGTTTCGCTTCTTGTCTGAGCCCAGCTTCAGGTTATGGAGGCAGCTGGAGTGGGGCGAAAACAGACGCAGATTTAAAGCCGTGCTATTGGCAAGCCCCGTGACTCAGTCATAAAATAGCTGCCGCTGCTCTGTCAAATAGTGCAAATGCATTAGGGTTTCAGACCATAAACATTAGTGGCATTGATTTAGTTAATGTCCATATGGGAGTAAATGGGCTTGTGGGCACTGGGATGGAGATGAAAGGGAGATAGAGGGGAGGATGACTAAAGGCTCCGGTGTTTGTTTGACTTTCTAAATATGCCAGAAAGGTTTTCAACATTGGGCATTGGCTCCCTCGGGACTCAGCCCCACCCACTCTGACTAGATGAACCAGCTCCTAGAGATAAGGAGAACTGATAGAGAATGAGTGAAACAAATATTAAACATAAAACATTACCTTCTTTGTGCTCTGCCACGCACATAAAGCAGCCATTCACAGGTTTACATAACTCGAAAGGTCTCATTTGTGTTTTCCCTCCTTTTTCCAATTCACTTTCTACCGCTACTAATATTTTCCTTGCTCACAAAGAGACAACATTCACTGTGTATTGTTCCAGGAGGAATCACGAAATGCACGACGACGGAAAATCTGGTTAAATCCGCTTGGTCTAATTTTAAAATCTGTGTATTTTGGTATGGGAAAAAAAGGGAGATCTGCTGCTTGTTTCTGCACAGAAGTTCCTCTCTGGGCACGAGCTCAGACACGGGAGGGCTCTTCAGTTCTCTTCATCACAAATCCAACAGATCTGTTATGTTATCGCAGCCTTGAAACAGAGGGAAAAAAACGAGTCGTATGCCAGCACCACACCACACCTACTGACAGCGAATTCCTCTCCAAGACAGGTGCAGAACCTTGGCCTGGAAACTGCGGCTGATTATTCAATGATTGCTGAGTGCCAACTATGCGAAAAGACTCCAAGATTTTACATTTTAATTATCAGGCCATTAAAAACTTAAGTACACCATAGTCCAAAGTGCAAACATCAAAGTCACTTTATCCAGATAATACGCCCATCAAATATAATGAAGTATCTCAAAACCAACAAATTACACACTAAGCTAAACTCAGAGTTATGCCTGAGAAAGCAATAATTAACTGGTCTCACCAGGTATCTCTCGTCGTCTTTCATCCCCGGCGTGCGGATGAGGTGGTTCTGCTCTCCCCTCCAGTCACCGAAACGACGGAAGAAGTAGTTGGAGAGGAACCGGTTGATGGGGTCCCGGATTATGTTGATGTAGACGGGCTGCTCTATCCTGAACCTGGCAGGGCAGAATGAAAAAGGGAATGATAGAGACTCACAAACATTAAGACGAGGGGTCGATGTACGGTGGTGCCCTGACGTACCTGGTGAAGTTGAGGAAGTGAACATGCCGCGTGTAGAGGAACGGCTGAGGGATATTACTGATGTTTTTCATGAGATCCACCTGGAGAAAAAAAATGGCAGAACGATTGGTCAAATCTACAAGGCAATTCCAACATATTCACATCTTGAGTTAAGTTCACCTCTTCACTGAGCGTCACCTAAATGTGGGCTACGGCATATATAAAAAACCCATTTGTGCCGTAGATTGATGTGGCCGCTGGTCCACCTCGATTTGCTTCGCAGAGTCTCACACTACGCTCAGAGCTTTCCACCTCCGTTTTGCCGGCACAGCTTCGCCGAGCGGTATCGTTTTGTTCATCTCACAATATCCATCCCTGTAGAGATAGTTTCCCCTAAGTCGTGCCCAGGAAGGCCAGCATTTTTGGAGGCAATCACTCCAAGTTTCTTCCTCCTCCGCTGCACTGAAAGATTAAAAAACATCCCAGAGGCTTTCCACGTCTGCATGGAGAGAGGCTCACAGTAGCCAAAGCAAACTTTCACATATCACAGTAGCTCCACATACTGCGCAGATCCCTTTGCATGAGCTCTTTGACTGAAGGCCCCCGAGCTGAAATTTAATTCTTTGTGATTCCATAAATAGCTCCGCACTGGAATAATTCTCAATGTGACACATATTTTCCACTCATGCATGTAAGAAAATAGCGATTATACAAATTGTGCGTCTGCACTGGTGAACGATATCACATGCGGCAAAGTAATAAAGCCACATAATGACGGCCGAAAGTCATGGCTGACTAACATGGGCAGCGGGATCGAGGAAGGTGCAAGTGTGCTGGAGTGCTCCCAGCCGTTTGCCTTTCAGCAAAATGGGAAAGGAAAGGACATGACGCATTTCTTAAAGCAATCCATTCACTATCTATTAGTTAGTGAATGGATTCCTTTTGGACTGGATTCGTAAAATTGGATTTTATGGAATGCATCAGTGGGAGGGATTGTTTAAAAATGTCTCCGAGTTTCATAAGTGCATGGATCAAAGTGGAAAACACTGAAACAGTTTATGCATATGTCTGTCAGACAGCGCAGACTTGGACTGAAAAGTTTAAGGATGAGTGCTAAAAGTATCTGAGATCAGAGGATTTCTGGGAATGCCCCAAGGGTCCACAATGAAGAAACTACGCTATGAGTTTATCAAAGGCTTTCCCCGAGTTTATATATTTTGAGAGAACCTTTTGTCCATTTTTGGGGTTATTTTTATTTTTTTCCTCTTTCATCTGTTCCATCAGGCACAACTTATTCCCGCTGCCAGATGCTTTGTTTTATTCTGCCAGTTGGATTGAATTAATACGACAATGTTCGGTGGGTAAAATGTTTCAACATTTTCACATTGGCAGAGCAGGTGTGGAGGGGATCGGCACATGCAGAGTGCAAAGGCAGGGGATACACCCTGGACAGGTCACAAGTCCATCACAGGACACACACGCCATTCACTGTCACACTCACACCTAGAGGCAGTCTGCAGTCTACAAGCTCTAATCTTCATTTAATAGAGAGCACAGATTAGCTGAGGAGCCGTTTGAATGTCCTGCTCTTATGAACCATGTATGGGTGCCTGTTATGTCACAGCTGTTTGGACAGCAACAATAATATGTATACTTGTTTATGTACAGAGCGCAGTTAATCTGAGGCCCCCAGTCACATTTTGGGCTTTTGCACCCTCCCTCCTCTCTATAAACTCAGTACATTTCCACTCGCTCTGCTTCCACTTTCTGTTGATCTCTGTTCAAATCTAAAACTTTCATTAGCGCCGTAGAATTTATTTCAGCGCTCTGGGTGCCTCCCGCATGCGCTGTCTCTGTTAATCTATTTCAATTCAGGCAGGAGGAGAAAAAAAAAGAAGTTTATTTTCTGCAAACTGCCCCCCTTGACCATTAGTCCAGACCAATTAGCCCAGAGCTAACCTCTGGCGTCTCCTCCCCCACATCCAGGTTGATGTGCAGAGCCTGAACACATTTGGCACATTTGGTGAGTATGTGTGTGTGTGTGTGTGTGTGTGTGTGTGTGTGTGTGTGTGTGTGTGTGTGTGTATGTGTGTGTGTGTGTGTGCGTTTTGACCCACACCCCTCTGGTCCGTCTGGCCAGACCCCCCCCCGCCCCCACCCTCTCATTTACCAGAGGGTGCTGCAGGGAGACGGAGGGGAAAGTGGAGGACAGTCTGAGATTCCAGGCATACCTGCAGCCCCTGGACCCCAGCCCCCCAGCCCCCCCCCTTCCTAAGCCCCCGTGGCGTCCACACAGGGCTCATCGAGGGGAAACGAGAGGAAGAGCCAAAAACCACAGACAGTTACGACTGCGCCCCCCCTTTACTCACTCCAATTTGAGTCCTCGCTCACTAATTAACATCTGTGTCTGAGACGAGGACTCTGGAGGTCCAGTCCAGATATTACATGAACTATCCGTACAGAGTTTAGTATCTGCCTGCTGGAGGGGTCATTACACAGTAAACAGGAAGTGAGAGCTTTGCTCGTTTTGAATCAAACGGCACGGCTACAAAAGCTTTTAGTTTCATTTACAGTTCTCCCTCTCTAAGCGACAAATCGAGTTCAAAACTTTTCCCTTGGCCTAGAGTGTAGCCAGCGGTGCTACCAGGATGAACTATTTACAATCCATGTTTGTGCGCAGGCCAGACCCGCTCTCGCTGTTTGCGTATCTGCGGCCGCGTGATGCAGAGACACACGGTTTGCGGCTGTGGCGCATCTGTCTGCCGCTCCGTGTTGTCGGTAAGAGGGGGAGGAAACAGGATCCCACATGAACGCAGGCACGCTCACAATAAAGATGCAGTCTTTCCGTTTCTGGAGTTTAAGGAGGACTTTTTCTTTCAGTTTTTTTTTCCCTCCCCCTTTCCTTAGTAAATGTCGAAAAAAAGCCTCTCCCTCCCACTGAGCCTGCCCCCACCGTGCAGAGAGGGACAGACAGGTCACTATACCCATTGGATCTGCAGCAGAAAGCTCCAGACGGATAAGGCACCTTCACTTTTTGGCAACCCACGCACCAGGCATCAACCCTGGGCAAACCCATTAGCGGACCACTGGGAGAGCCAGCTGGAAAACGGTCCAAAACCTGCAGTCTCGGGCCAGAACCACAACTGATGAGACCAGCATCTCTAAACTTAGGCGACGCTCGTCTGCATCTGCATAAGTCAACACACACACACACAGCAGTGCACAAACACACAAATAAGCACAGACACACTCTTAAACAGACCCCACCGCCTGCCTTTCCTTTGCACACACTCTGGAATGCACAGTCTTTGTGAAGGACATTGCTTGGGCCCATTCACAGAGATGTTTTATGTGCAGAGAATGAATGAATCGGATGGTGCTCTGCTCCTGTGTGTGTGCAGCCCGTGTTTCTGGGCCTGATGAATGGATAAACAAGTAGCTGTTTCAATATTGGCTTAACATTTAGTACATCACATCGGTCAGTAATGGTTATACTGTACACATCTGGCATCTGCTGCCGTCCATTCAGGAGTCGTTAGCGTGAGCGGCCGCTCGCTCCTGAAGGACGCCGTCGAAACCTCTGGTGACAGGATGTGAGTCACCGCTGCCATCACACACACACACACACACACACACACGCACCAGAGACACCTACGCAGCCAGACGACAGGAGAATGCAACGGCATCAGCGGGGAGAGACACTGACAGAGGAGGAGCCGAAACAGACCCGCATTCATGTGTAATGACAATCGACAATGTCGTAAACGTTGGGGTCGGGCGAAACTCTGGGGTGTGAGTAATAACTAAGGAGCATGAGATACGATGCATGTTGTACGATATCACGCTGATTAAAGCCACTCAAAAGAGACCCACCTTCTTCCACTAATGTGGCATTCATGGTAAATTATCAGTTCGGGAAATCTGTTAACATAGACTTAGGGAGTTTCGAGTTCATTTGCATGGTGTTTAAAACAAGGTGACGAGGGGAATTGGAGAATCGCACCGTGGCCTCAAAGCGGCGATTCAGTACGAATTATGACCACGGTCTATGTGGGGTTTGCATGCTTGTCTGTGTCTGTGTGTTGCGTCATGTATTAGTTTGGTACATACTCACAGTCCAGTTTACACACAGTTTAAGTGTGTAAGAATGTGTCTGTGTTTTGTGATGGACTGGTGACCTGCTCAGGGTGAACTTCCTGCTGCGATTGGGAAAGGCTCTAGCAGACCCTGGCCAATGAATGGATGGGATGCAAACTCAAAAATGTATATATATATGCATTATTAGGACTTCAGACAAGTAAAAAGTGAAATTATGACTTAGATTTCATTGATGCAGCTCTAATCTAAAAAGTCTGAATGTCTTCCGCTGCTTTGCCAAATGATTAATCAGCAAAGCTGTTGAATTCTCTCACAGGAGGCTGGGCCCGAATCCCCCGGTGAGGGCCAGGCCCCGCGAGCCGCGCTGCCAAAGCCGAAGGCTTGTTTTGGAGCTACAGCTTGGAGTCGTGTTCACATCAAAACACACAGGGTCCAGCAAATACAAACCTATTGTGCTTGGAGAAATCTCATCTATACATGTTACGTGTTTGTGGACATAAAACATCTCAGGGGTTGGGGGAAAATATCGTTTGAGAAAGATTATATGCGCTTTAATGACATAAAAAAAGCCCAGCGCCATTCAGTTATGCACTGAGCACACTCACATTTGCATTGGCATTCCCACTGGCGCTGTACGAAAGCTCCAAGTGTCTCAAAAGGCTGCGGTTTTTTAAACGAAAGCAGTTTTTCCCGAGTAATGCCAGCACTCATATCCTTGAGATATTTCAGGAAACAATAAAAGGAGATTCTCCCCTCTTCGCCCCTGTTCTCTCGCAGAACAAAACACAAGCCCCTGATTGGACTCCTGCTGCCGTTGTGACCGCACGGTTAAAAGCAAAATGCAAATCAATCACATTTCTTTTTTTTGTTTTTCAAATAGGGTAAGTGCTACCTGCTGGACTGTACACCGGGGGTGCTGCTTATTTCTTAAATTACTTGTCAACAGCAGCTGCTTTAAATCTGCTGAGGGAGATCTGGACCTGGCCTAACTAATTACGGAGCTAGACGATGATCGCATTAAAGGTAGCGCATTCAGAGGGGAAGCCCTGGAAACCGCAGGGCTCCCAGAGCAGCAGCCCGCACGATAAAAATGACTTATTTTCATTATGTTTCCATTTCTGATGCTTCCAGAATAATTGAAATAGAAGAATAGAGCAATGAAAACAAATAAAAATAGGCCTAAAATGGAAATCTGAACACGCATCCATGCATGATCTGACCATCTGTTACCCAGTTGTGTCGCTGGTCAGTCCATCCCAAGACACACACACACGCACTATTCACACTCACATCTTGGGGTTATTTTACTCCCTCTGACTGACCCGAATGACCATCTGATATGATTGACAACGCCAGCTACAGCGGTTTTCGTGCCCTTGCAATCCTAGGCACCGGAAATGTTGGAAAGAGTGGAAAGAGTATGATCGCGAAGGCCGCAGTTCTCTCTATTCTCTGAAGTACGAGACGCCGGTCCCCAAGCGGTCTCACCTGCTCATGTTTGGTGAGCCGTGTTTTGTTGTGGATGTCCGAGGAGACCAGGTTGAACTGGTGCTTCTCAGCCAGCAGCCTCAGCAGGATGACCACCGTCCGGCTGCCGCACTTCCCCACACGGTTGTAAACCACCTGGCTGGGGAACGGCAGCACCTGCAAACATCACACGCAGACACACGAGGAGAGAAAGAGATTCATATGTTTAGCAGATTGCAGTGAGACAAGCGTAGGAGAAAGACGATCCCAGAGTGGAGATGGTGGTGATTGAGATCTAGTCAGCGTAGATGCAATATGTAGATGACACTGACATAGCACACAGATTAAAATGTTTACTAGTTCCGTTGCACAGCTACACTCATCAGTGTTACTGATCACAGACTTTTCTGCATGTTGCTCTTATCTTGGTTGTGTTAGAAGAGCAGACTCAGCTACCGATCCCAGCGGAGGCACAAAGTTCAGAGAACAAGGACGAAACTCAGGAAATTCATCAAACTTGGACTAGATTCTCTTGACTCCTGCTCTCTGACCTTTGACTCCAGTTTCTCACTTCTACCCTCCCTGAGGCTGCACTAAATTGGCCCAGCCCAGGACTGCCTTCAGCTACGACACACAGACACCCACACGCGTGCATGCACGCATACACACACGCACACACACACACACACACACACACACACACACACACACACACACACACACACACACACGCACACGCACGCTCATCCTTCCAGTGAACTGAGTCGGCTATTCTGATCAGCTCTCGGCAGAACGATACTGACACAACTTTTTAGAGGATTATCAGAAACACGCGCGCTCAACTGGCACATCTCATGACTCATCAATCGAGCGAGCGGCCCCGCGATGATTCAAATGAGGTGGAATCGAGCGCCTAAAAGCCTCCACTCTGAGAGACGCAGCTTGTTAGAGTCGATCTGTGCCTGCGAGGGGGCGGAGGTTGTGACACGCCTATTGAACACGAGAGTCAATTTCGCGTCGGGGCAGCAAGAATGCGCTAATTTGGCAATTATCCCCGAGGGTCGACGAGGTTTACACGAGTGGCCCCTTTAAAGGATGAAGGCCGGCCGAGCAAAGTTACTGGTTTTTCTTCAGAAGTAGCTGAGAGGGATTACAGGGAAGACCGGGAGGGCGGGGGACGAGTCACTTAGCGGACACTTGGGAGACTTCTCTTAAAAGTAGAGGAAATTGACAACATAAAAGAACAAAACAAAAACAGATCAGATGAGTCGCCACAAAATCCCCTCTCCCTCGTCGCTTCAAGAAGAAAAAAAAAAACAACCTTCCTGTAAATCAGAGGTGGGGGGGGGGGGGGGGGGGGGGGGAAATGCAGCAGTGATAAATTCTTGTCTGCATTCCCGGTCTAGAATGATGATTGTGCTTTTCCCAGGAAGTCTGGGAGCTGGAAGCGAGTCTGTCTGACTGACTGGAATCAACTTAACCAGCTCACTGGTTCATGAACAACTGGGTTACATTTGCAGTTTTCTGACCGGGCGACCGACAGGTGATTTTGAGCCTGTGCCAGTGTGTTCCTCTCTCCACTGTGCCACGATAGTCATTACACATCTTTGGTTAATCTCGCCGCTCTCTAGCTCTGGAGAGTACGGTTTGCACACCACAGAGCTCAGCACGGTCACACACACACACACACACACACACACACACACACACACACACACACACACACTAGCCAATTTCTGTCCTGTTTCCTCAAAACGTAGCAGTCCCAACCAAGCACAGGCACATAGATCCAGATAGCAAAACAGAGAAAGACAGAAAGGAGTCAAGAAGGGTGGAATGAGTTTAGAGGGAGAGCCCTGCCATGACAAGGCGTCTCCACTGAACCCACTCCCTGGTTGTTTTTCCCAGAATTAGCACGCTTAGTTACCCGAACTTGATAGTGAGTGAACCGGTTTGACACAATTGTGAAACTGAGTCGCTGGTGCCCCAGGATGACGGATTACCGTCCTGGGAGGGGGAAAAGAAAAGAAAAAAGAAAAGAAAAGAAAAAGTGAAATCACGTTTGTGATTTCTGCGCTCCGACAGGCTTGCGCACGTTTTGTTGACAGTCGTGCTTCAACTTGTGTCACTGGCTGGAGCGCTGCCGCAGACGCCGCTGACTGCTGGAGAAATTAAAACAAAAACTAAACAAAAACTACGAATTCATGGCCAGCGGATGAAACTTCACCGCCAAAAGCGATTTTGAGCAAATAGGAGATGGCTGTCTTGGACAGAGCGTTCCCCAGCGCTTGCCAAGTAACAACAGACTTCTCGGCTTATCACAATAATGACGCAGACGAAGTACACACAGAGGGCCACCCGATGATGACGAAGTGAGCAGCCTGCCGTTGGATAAGACCGGAGCAATAAACGGCAGAGGACGACCTCCGGGTTCTTGCTATTGTTGCCCCCCACCCCCCCTCTGCAGAGCTCGGCTTTCTGATGCACGCTGGGAGAAACGTTTGCTGTGTCTGCCAGCGAGGGATCCTGTCGATAGTTGATCCACGTCCCCGTGAAAAAGGCATTATGTAACAGGGCCATGTCTGATCCAGGCGCTCCCACCTCCCCGGTGTCAGCGGCTTGTTGTGGTATTTACAGCTCCAGACTCGGAGGAGATGAGAAGTCCAGCACCTTTCGGCTCGCTCACGCTCTCCCCGCACCTATTCTTCAAGCATCTATAGATTCCTGAAGTCTGACTGACCGATACTGTGCGCAGTGGCCGTGGCTATTGTACATTATGTGCAATACTCGTTCGACTGTATTCTCTCCTTATGCTGCTTTTGTTATTTATTGTAACTGTTATTGACCGTTTCTTGAACCCTACCCAGTGGAAACGAGCACAAGTGTGTGACAGTGTGTGCGTGCACGTCTGCTGCTGAAGTTTGGGTCTTGAACCAGTTTTTTTGTATTCTTAATCTATTTTATGAAGTTTATATTCTTACTCCAGTGTGCGTACTGTTACATTCCTCTGCCTCTTTGTGTTTGCCTGGTCTTGTTAGGTATTTAGTTATTTTTTTTCTTTTTTGTGCCTATTAATTTATTGACTGTGGGGAAGACTGCGCAAGCATTCCTATCCTCCTGGACTGTCTGCACACGAAAAGCAAATAAACAACTCGATCCTTGATTCTCCTTTCTCGATTCCACTCTCGGCCTCCGTGTCCTTTTCTTCCCTAGCACCCAGCCCACGCACTTGTATCAAAACATCAAGTGCCTCATGCTGCTCTGAGAGAGTGCATGGACACAAACACATAAAGTATCAGTCTGTCTAGCCACTGGGCCGCTTTCTCTGCACTGGGTGGATGTAGCGCTTCACTGTGAGCTCAAATCGTTGAATGGAGCATTTATCCTTGTACTCTGGTGTTAACCTAGACGCTATGGACCACTGTTTTCAATCATAAACGCCTCAGATGCTATTTTACAAGAGCTTTTATGATATTTTTGGTGGCGGAATATTACGGCCTGTTCTGCACAGATTCCATTTCATGCTTTTCTGGCAACCAGCAGTGCATACGCTGCCATTTCTCTGGACAATTTGCCAAACTGCTGTCTCGTAGCCACGCACCTTCATTCACTTGTGTACCTGAATGGGGATTCAGATACAACTGCTTTGGAGATGGGCGTTGAGGTTTACGTCACACCCATATTAAGTCTGAGATTCATTTGTTTTTTAACTTCCATTTCAGTATCAAAAATGTACACATAAAAGAGATTTGATGATGTTTCTGGGCCTGTGGTAGCTCTTTGGTCATCATTCAACAAAGCCAAAGTAAAACTTGCAGCCATTCTGTAGCTCTAAGTTTGAAAACAAGGCCTGATGTGCGACATATCTGTACCTCAACAAACATATAAAAGATAATGCTGATCCATGAACCCTAACCCTAAACTGAGGGTTAGAGCCCTGCACTGGGTTCACCGCTCTGTCAGCGGCTCATCCCACGCTGAGCGGAGAACAGCATGTTAAGGCCCCAGTAGGGAATCTCCACACTTCCTGCTAGTAACGATCTATCCATTTGTCGGCACATTCACCAAGAGAGGGCGGGGGTGAAGGTGTGTCACCACTCTAGAGTATCCGCAGCTCCCATCCAAGAAAGTTAATCTGAGTTGAGATGAATTGCTTTTCGGTAGCTGGGAGGAAATGGGAAGCTTTCCTCAGCTGCACCACTAATGTTTCACACTGGCTGAGTGACAAAACTGAAAGGAGAAACGTTGGAAATGTTGAAATATTGGACATCCAATAACCTGTGAATGTGTGTAAATGTTTTCTCTTATGTCTCCCTGGCTCGTTTAAGGTGGAAAATATTAGTTTGCGCCTAACAATTGTGGGGGATGAACCACGACAGCACTACGGCGCAATGACATAATAGTCTTGAGCTCCAAAAAGCGACATTTACCAACACATTTTAAACATGTGAAATAAAGGAGAGGGGAATTCTTGTCATGTTTCCATGCACATCAAGGCTCATAACTCTATTCTGAGAGACTGCGTGGTTTTTCCATACGTTCTCATTCAGGCTGAGCTCTCGGCTACATTTAGCAGAGCGTGCTGCAGGGCCGTGTCCTGCCTCTGCTGTAAGAGACCATCCATCTCGGCTGCGGCGGGACGTCAACAGAAAGATAATGGGAGATGCTGCTGATGTAGTGTTTGCCAGTGACATGGCATTAGCACCATCTGTCTGCGAGACGAGCCGACAATGATGCAGAATCAATCAAAGTGAGCAGTTAGTGTAAAACCCCAGTCAGCGGGTCTTGTGCCTGTGGAGGCCATATGCACTTAGCGAAGCTGGGAAGCAGCTTGACTGGATTGAGAGAAGAAATAGTAGTTAATGTATATCAAAGTTTGGCAATCTGATGGTTGCACAGATGAGATTGCTTTAAAAAATGAATGAATAATCGGAGTCACTGTAGTTAACTTTTAAAAAGGGAAAAGATTTAGTGAATTCACAGGAAAAATACAATTTCACCAAAATCAAACAGGCCTTTGTGAGGTCAAAGCTCTTGTAAAACACACTTGTGAAATACTCTGCTGTAGTCCAACAATAACAGCACAAGATAGTCTCGCTCAGTGCGATAACGATGACACAATTGTTGGCCAGATCAGATCTGCTCGAGAGCTCGTACCCAAACTGGCTGGTTCCACCTGAATGTCTCTGTTGGGTTGAACAGGATGCTTTCAGTGATTTGGATCTGCCCCGTGACTCTAATTTGCTCCAATAACGAATGGGTTTCATATCTGGCTCGCACAGTGGAAATTGACTGATTAGTTGAGTAGTTTTTTTTTGGTGTGTGATCCTGTTGTGTAATCCTGTTAAGTAAATAGATGGATGAATGTGAGCGAGAACAAAAACAACATTGAGACAGGAACATGTGTTACTCTAACATGAAGTTGTGAGTGACTCCGGCTTTATTGGAGACCCCCACTTCTCCATTAAAACGAGACTTTTCTGCATTAAAGTGAACTCTGGAGCTTCTGTGTTTGTCTGATAACATAAATACTGAGAATAATTCAGAGCCACTCCAGCGAGGACTAGTTGCTCTACTCTCTCTGCTCCGGCTCCACTGGGAACCATTTGTGATTTATATGACTTAGTTTCCACTACATTTTTGTAACCCCACATAAAACTTAAAAACCTTGGCAACAGCCCTGCAGCACGTATGAAATAAACGTTGCTCGGCATTGTGAGTCCATTCTTCTCTTAAGAGACCTTCGGTTTGTTTCATATAATGATTTTGCCTGCAAACTGAATTCCTGCGAGCCGCCAGCTATGGTTTGCTTCCTTTAAATAAAACGTCAGTGTTATCTGTACCAAACAAGCTCCGTGGTTGCCTGGTTTGGCTTTGTGGCTGGTACAGGCTTTTCAAAGTAAACACATAACTCACAAACAAAGCCCAGATGTGACCCGACTCAAAGTAACAGCTGCTGACATCAGCCGCAAAACAAACCTGCACCCAAACTACAGCAAGTCTAAGCTAAGCTACCGGTCTAAACTCAAAACTCAAAGATGAGAAGAAAAAAAAAAATCCCGCAGACGCTTCCTTCAGACTGTGGAAAA